>CM027847.1:4203101-4504317 GCA_016097595.1 Eucalyptus pumila
GAGATGGAATCCATTTACTTAAAGAAAATACATAAATTTGACCAAAATAGTAAATATGTAGCAAATACGTAAATGTCAACTAAATCATGGTACCCTAATGTTGAGCTTTAGTGCGATAGTAAAAAGGTTACTTCATTGTGACCCAACATCACGGGATGAGTCATGAAAATAGCCTCTCTAAAAACTAGAGGTATGGCTGCATACATGAACCCCTTCCTAGACCCACGCATTGTGAGCGAGTCTTGTGCACTAGAATGTCGACTTATATGTGAAGTCTTGGCTTTAACTTCAGGAAAAAAAAATTATTTTTCTATGAAAACAAAGTACGGGATAAATTTTTCATATTATATCATAAGTGAAGTCCTTGTCTTGGATGATTTTTTGGTCAACCGCAAATAAGTTCATGGTTCATATTATAACTAGAAGACCACACCCATTCTGAATTGCGATAGTGGCATGATCTTTCTAATTGATGTAATCTTACTATCCAGGTCCCATAATTGGCAACCTAGAATTGCCAATCCAATCAACTGTGCCTCATAGTCATTCGATCAAGAGATATTACATGAACAAGATATTAACCATATGTAACTACAAAAGATTGTTACCCCAGCTATTGCTTTGAAATGTACTATAAATCGCAGATTAACTGCTGTAGAAATAAATGATCCGATAATAAAATAAACAGAACAATAAAATAAGTAGAACTTCGGTCAAATGACCTACGTCCTTAACCATATTGAAGTTACTCAAACAAACTCAAGGTGCTCAAACAATCTCACCGTTTCTCAGCCTCTAGTTACTCAAACAATCTCACTGTTTCTCTGAATCGAAAACATTCTCAGAGAAAAATGCAGACTTTGAAGGAAAAGTAGAACCCCCATTACATAAACTCGACGAGCCACCAGTGTCGAAGACGCGAACTTGGTTGGTCTGGCAGTTGTCCTTGACGTAACACCAATTGGCCCCACCTCTTTCCGGGGCAACTCGCCTCCTCCCTTCCCGGCTCCGGCTGCTGGTGGGCTTGCGGCAACAGGACCCTCTCCCACCTCATTCTTCTCTTTTCCCGTGGACAAAAAAGAAACCAATCGACAACACAAGGCGCCAAGAAAGCGCAAGAGGGCAAACGCCCTTCAAGAAAAGAGCAGAATTTCAATCTTTGAGAAGAGGACACGGGCTCAAAGGATCGAAGGGGTTTCTCTTTGGTGTCATGCAGAGGGGAGAGCGAGAGCAACGGGAGCGGAACAAGAACGTCGAAGAAGCAGGAAAAAGCTGTGTCCTTTCTTGGGGAAGCCGAGCGGAAAGGGTAGATTTTTGCGAGTGAATGCAAAGAGCTTCTGCTCTTTTCTCTTTCCCCTTTTTCTCTGCCAAGAAGTTGTCCTGTAGAAGTGATAAGATATGTGATTATTATTATTATTATTATTTTTTTTTTAATTTTCATGTGAGCTTAATTTAATCCGCCATCAGATTTATGGATTTTCCCAATATTATGAAGAATTTTCATAATGCAAATAAGATCAAGAAGGATGATAAAAGGAAAGATAACTGGATTATAAACTCATTTCAGATTCGGCATGTCAAGCCAAATCTAACCAAAAAAACTATGTCATTTAATTTAACAATCATATTTTTCTAATAGGATAACAGCACTGATGTTTGAAGCTTGAAAATTTTGAATGGATTTTGCGAGTAATTAATTGTTATTTAATTTTTTTATGAATTGTGACGGGAGGATTCGAGTCCCGATTCACGCATAACTCATGTATAGATATAATTGGTTCAATCGATGTCAGAATTTTGACATATTTCGAAATGGTTTTCATAAGGGTAAAATAAAGGAGATTAAAGTCTGGTAAGAATATATATTTTTTTATTTTTTATGATGAGTGCTCCGAGGGGGGCGCTTTACTCATTTTTTTTGGTATATCATGGAATAAAAATTCAAATAATATTAAACTCGAGTGTTTAGTTGTTGTATCTTAAAAGCTATATAACACGCATCTCGCTAGAAGTCATAGGGATCGGCGGAGAAGGTTTCAATGGTCACGTGCCATAGGATGTCGGATCGCGTAAAGCAAAAGGTTAATAAAGCAAAGAAAAGAGGAGCTCATTGGGTGCAGCAGATGCAAGATTCAGTATATGGTCTTTTGACCCTTTCCATGGAGGCATAGAAGGTTATTCTTCTTCTTTGCCTTCAGACAAAAGAGAGAAGCTCTTGACTGACAAGTTACAAAACCATGTTTGACTATTGATACTGAAAGACAGATTCACAAGTTTCCACAGACTAAGGATATGGTCGTGCTGGTTTACAAGCGATGCCGCTCATTTTCACGTTGTCTTTGCGGAAGAGAGTAAGCATGCTGCGACATGAAAGTTGACGTCCGAACCATGTATGTCATCTTCATGAAATGACCTCAGCTTTATAACTACTTGATTTTTCAATACCGAGGTGTGTCCACTCCATGATCAGTCCGTGAGAGACCAATGCGGTTCACAATTTCCGGCATAATGCATACGCTAGACGACTCTTGTCCAATGTCTTCGCTACGGAAAGTGAGTTAAGCCCCATGTCGGAGCATTTTATCCACATTCATTGCAGATCAAGGAGTTAACTCATGACCAAGATTTTATCCTCAGCATATGGAAGGCTTGAAGTATGTACTTCAGCAAAAAACATACAGTTGATCATATAAAAATGTATAAAGTAGAAGAGCACATGAATTATCATCCATATATCTGTCGCAACCAGAAAAATTCCTCAAGGGCAATTGAAATTTGATTCAGCAAGTATCATTATTATTGAGCAAGAGATGGGATAAACATCAAGTTGAATGAGCTTGAGCTTGAGCTTGAGCTTGTTATTGGATATCAATGAATTAACATTCATATCATCAATAATTTTTCCTTATCCACGGATTTAATGTAACACTCTTGGGTTTCTTGAAGACTCCATGCCAGACATTCCTTGAGCCTGAATATTTTGAAATGGTAATCCAGACATGTAAATGGCAGGTCATAGTAAAGTGTGCAGACTATTTCTGTGCAATTAGTTTACCCTTTTATTGAGAATCTATGATTACTAGCATGCCATATGGAAAACCGAACCATGAACTTCCTCAACTAGATATCGCTTCAGCAGGAATTCCAATCCAAAGTCTCTCCCAATCTACCTGTAAGTGGAACAGAAAAGCACATGGTTAACTAGAATAAAAATATGGAAGATGGTATCGGTTCATCAACCACACACATCAAAAAACATTAGTAAGCATATTTTGTGCACCACACACTTATACACAAGACGAAAAAGTTGCATGGTATTTGGAGTAGGTGATACTACCAACCATATAAGTTATTAGCACATGTAGACACCAGCTCCTAATGTTGTCTAGTGCTATCCGCTTCAAAGAATCAACAATTCGATTTGATTGAAGATTGATTGCTGCTGGATTGAAAGATGAAAAACTGAATTATCTAAATTATCATGCTTGAGTATGGTCCTATATTCCTTCACCTTTGGCTCGACCACAGTACATTAATGAATTGGTATTGATGGCCTCGCTGGCAACAAAGGTTTGCAGGATATCTTACATTGAAGTGGTTAATCATAAGACTGCAATTGGCGAATTGCTACAGCATAAAGACTGCAAAATTCGGAATGATGAGGCCCATAACCACATTTTCAAGAGGAAGCCTTCTGAACCATGATTTCCTACAAGTAGGAAGACAATAAGAACTGCCCTTCAAAAGTAGGGCCTCAGTCACATGAGATCGCCGCAGCAGACATACCTTGATTCTACAAAATATACTTCACCAAGCTGATCTGCTCGGGCCAGGTTCGGCCGAGTCACGTAAGGCCCCCATGGAACGGCACTTGCGCAAGCTGGTTCTTCAGGTATTTTCTTGGTTAAAGGAATTACTACTTCTTTTCCTTACATATACGGTATCTTTATAATTTCGATGCTGAGAGGAGGAGGCACAAACCCAAAAGTGCAAGAGAAGCTGATGGCCAAACTTAAATAGCACACAAGCAAAAAAAAAAAAAAAAAAAAATTGAAAGTAAAGTGTCGCATTTTTCTGACATTTCCGCAGATAGTTGCTACGTTGACAGCAGACAGAAATATTGTTATATGCAGATCTGGTTCTTATCACCTTACTGTTCAATTAAAGATTGGTCCTCTCGTGTATATGGTTCTATCTCCAGCCCCACTTCATAGCTGCATCTTCCCAAGTCAATTTACTGTACCAAGGTGGTAGGTCCTGATTTCGTACTTCAACTGTACCAGACATTTTACATTCATATGCCCTCTCCCATGACAAAGTTTTTTAACACGTGTTAGCGACGTATTTTGTCTCCATGATGCTCAGGCAAAACCATTTTACTAAAAAAGAGAAATTCAATGCCTTCGAGTAGAGAAGAATTGGGATAAAAAGAAGCTGACTTGTCCTTCTCGGCAAGAATGTGAATATTATCCTTCAAATGTGAGATTGTAACGTACTTTCACAATTTCCTGTCTTACGGCGAAAGCCACAAACTACAATTTTCAAAATTAGAACACCACAGCCAAATAGCATGCTTCTCCAACAAGGCAAGTTGCGGTCCATCAAACGATTTGGTATAACCTTGAGCACAACTCTAATCACGTCGATCTCCACATGAATACATGACAAGCATGTATCTTACAAACATTCATTAAATGGCGAAGTGATGTAAATTGATTCCAAATATGAAAATCTTCTTATAAGGCTGCATTTGTTTCTCAGAAAACGAATAATCTAAGAAATATTTGCTAAAAAAATGACAATTTATATTGCTTACAGAAATAAATGAATGAAAAATATCTCCATCCTTTACGGAAATGTTTTGATATAAAATGTTGGAGATAACAAAAACATTTTTATTAACTGATTTTTTACAAATGATATAAACGATTATTTTCAGAAAAGTATTTTCCAAATCATTCCATTTGCATGAAATAAAAGAAGCCTAAACTTAGACACCTCTATTCTGGGAAAATTGCCAAAAAAGTCCTAAACGTTTTGCTTTGTGCCGATTTAGTCATAAACATTTTTTTTGTGCCGATTTAGTCCTAAACCTTTTCACGTTGTGCCAATTCAGTCATTTCCGGCCAATTTTTGCCGGATTTTGCTGACTGGACGCCGGCCGGCTGACGTGGCCTGATTGGCGCTGACGTGTACAATTTTTAATAATATTTTAATATTTTTGAATATTTTTGAATATTTTTATTTTATTTTTTCTCTTTTTCTTTTTTATTTTTATTCTTTATTCTTTATTTTTATTTATTTTTCTTTTTCTTTTTTCTTCTCATGTTTTTCCTCTAGCCGGTCGCCTGAGCTTGGCGACAGGCCAGAGGCGATGGCCGACGAGGTCGACCTTGCCGGCCACCTCGCCAGTGGCCACAAGGGCGGCCTCGCGCCGGGCGGGTGAGGCTCGCCCTCACGGCCTGGGTGGCGAGGGTCGAGCCTCGCTGGAGGAAGAAGATGAGAAGAAAAAAGAAAAATAAAAAAAGAAAAAGAAAAAAGAAAGAATAAAAATAAAAATAAAAAGTGAAAAAATAAAATAAAAAATAAAAAATAAAAAAATATTCAAAAATATTAAAATATTTATTAAAAATTGTATACGTCAGCGCCGATCGGCCACGTTAGCCGGCCGGCATCCATCAGCAAAATCCGGCCAAAATTGGCCGGAAAGGACTGAATTGGCACATACGTGAAAATGTTTAGGACTAAATCAAGACCAAAAAAATGTTTATGACTAAAACCAAGCACAATGTGCAAAAGGTTTATGACTTTTTGGACTTTTCCCCCTCTATTCCTTTCTTTTTCTTTTTCCTTAAATTATAAAGAAAATTTTCTAGAAGTTGATTGCGCAAGTACATCAGGAATCCTGTAAAAGGAACAGATCAAAACTGAAAAGGGAACAATAAAAACTCCTCAAAAAACTGGAAAGATTAGAGCAATCACTGCATGAACGTTTAAAAGCTCCTAAAACAAAGAATAACGGTTATATTTTGTGCGGATTTCCAGTGTCACGCCCCAATCCTCAGGCACGCACACATCCCTTAACTTGGTCGATTAATAGCGACGTCCCAGGACGCATCGCCGACCCTTTCATATATTAAGCACATGCGGAAGCATACAAATTATCCCCAGACAATAAAACATTGGGATAACATAGTAGGATTAAATTTCAAACCTTTAAAACGTTCACTCATATATACATTGCAAACCAGTGCACCTATATATACAAGGTGAACTATTAAGTCAAATTCAACTTAAGCCAATGTAAAAACAAGGTCTACAAACAAGAGTGGGGTTCTACAAACTACGGGTTCCTGTCCTCCTCTCCATCATCCTCTACACTTCAACTGGAGCCTTCACAGACTGCACTAGACTTTCGAGATCTTCAAAATCCAAGTCTACTGCATCCAAGGACCTGAAATGGTTATTCAATAACCAATGAGACCACGTCTCAGCAAGCTCTACCCCCTAATACCCGATTAGTAAACCAATACACCGTCTAGGTTGCCTATGCATAGCACAAGTCAGAGAACTTACCTTGGCCTCAGTTCCAACCTGCAATTTAAGGTTAAACACATATATTCAAACAATTCACGACATACGATCAAGCACTGGTCAATCGACTTAGTCGATTACATGTCAATCGGACCATCTCTAGGTCATTCCCACTCATACCATAATTTCCCAATGGCGTACTCATTCACCAAATCACATGTGTTTCTCGGGCGTCGTTTTCGCCAATGACATACCGATCACCGACACCGTGCGTTCTTTAAGCGCGCCGTTTTCACCAAAGTGATATCCTCGATCACCAAACCACGTGTCCTTTCTAGGGCGCCGTTTTCGCCAAGGTGACATCGGCTATAGACAACATCGTGAGTTCTTTAAGGCGTCGTTTTCACCAGTGATATTTCCATAATCACCGAACCACGTTTGTCTATAAGTCATTTACGTGCGTTCTTTAAGGCGCCCGTTTTGGCCATGGTGATACTCCCCATCACCGAACCACGTATGTCCAATAATATCGCACCTGATTGGTCTCAACCAATAATGTTCTCAGTTAGCTCTCACCATTCTCCCTACTATATAGCCCATCAACGTACTAGCGCTATATACCCATGCTTGGCCATTACCAATCAAATATTCAATAACAAACAATTTAGGACAATTCCTAAAATTCCACAATAAATTCAATTCCACACAACGTAGAACTCAAATAAATAAATGGGCTGCACCACGACAATCAGCACGAAATTCCGGTCACCGCCATCCGGTTGAAATTCGGAAAAATAATTAATTAAATAATTAATTTCGAAAATTAAATAAATAAATATTAAAAATCCAATTTAGGCCCGTATTGCCTGATTGGAGCCCGAAACGGGTCGAGAAAAATCCCGAGATACATTCAATAAATAGCCGAACCTTTCTACTTGCTAATAACGAGATCTAACCACCTAACATGCATCATTAAGTCACTAAATTAATTGTTCTAACTTAATCTAACCACCTAATTGCATTTAATTAAATCTAATCAACCCTTAGGCATAATTAGCAAACTAAGAAAGCATTAGTGAGTAAAACTCACTTGGTAAAAGCGGAGACCGAATCACCGCGAAGGCGACGCGATGGCGGCCGAAACTTGAATTTTCGACGGCGTCGACGGGCACTCGGGCCGGACCCAAAAGCCTTGCAAGCCCACAGCAAATTACTGGGCTTGGTTGATGGGCTTGGGTTTGATTGATGGGCTTAACTTGCTGGGCTTTAAAGTCTGGGCTTGACTTTGGATGGGCTGACCTTGCGAGCTGGGCCAAACTTGTTAGATCCGGGGGCTTCACTGGAAAATGGAGGCAGCGAACTGGGCTGGGCTCAATTCTAGCCTGACTTAGGCCCAAAACGGGCTGAACTAACGGGCCCCAAAAGGTCTTGGCTTGCGCTGAAAAAATGCTGGACTGCTAGGTGGAATCGTGGGCTGTAGAAAATGCTTCGCTAGGTCGTTGATGGAGCTGCTGGGCTTCGAGACTTCAACTGGCCAAAGACACGCGGATGCCGTTGCTGCTGAAGACTACGCGGGTTGATGACGCATGAACGAAAGCGGCTACTAACAAAGACGTCCGTGGAGGTGCAGCCGGCATCGTTGCCGAGAGATGAAGTGGACGGACTAGCTTCACTCGGTGGTCAACAAAGTGGGAAGAAATCCGCTGCTGTTGACCGTGAAGGAGCAAGTCGTGGACGCGTGGAGTTGCTTCGTGGAGCCAGACTGAAGAAACTGGGACGCGTTGATTCGGTTTGCTGCGGCTAGAAAAGATTCACGGGCTGAGACGAGATGGGCCGTGAGATCTGCTGACTTAGGCTGTCTTCGGTGAGTGGAGACACGGACAAAAGCGAAGATGGGCTGGCCGCTGCTTCAGTAAACGAAGGGGCTTCTATTCTTGATGATTGACCTGGCGTGAGCTGAAAGGACGAAGGAAGACGCGTAGAGATGGCGATGGACGAAGGTGGGGCTTTGGTGGGGTAAGTTATGCGAGGGAAGTGGACTGCAACACGGGACAAAAAGAAAGAAGCAGCATTCGTTGCCTTCGTGGGAGCCGAATTCATCTGCAGATCCCAGACAGAAAGAAAAGTAAAAGAAAGAGATAAAAAGGGAGGGGATGTCGTTGTCATCTCGGCCAGCAGGGGGGAAAAATATCCCCTTAATGGATAGACATGGATTGGTCAACACAAAGGAAATTGAGATTGGACTCTGCAGAAAAAGAAAGCTGTCGGCGGGGCATGAACCGAGTGAGAGGAAGGGAGAGAGAAACGTGCGGCTGGGGTTCGCACACGAGGAAAAAGGAAAGAAGGCGTGCGTGGAAGGGGAGAGAGAGTGTGTATCCAAAAGAAATAAAAGAATGATGACCCAAAAACTAAATTGAGATTATAATTTCAATCGACCTTAAAACGACTTTGACAACAGAACATTCCCGAGCCAAATTCTTCATCCATTTCGAAATTTGAAGTCTAAACGAAGATCAAGATAAGACGGTCTCTTTATCTCATGAATTTCTCTCAAAACCGAATTTTGATTCAATTTTTCAAGCATTCGATTTTTTGAACAAATAAATTCAGTTGGTCGATTTGAAATCAGAAAAAGCCCAAACAACTTCTATCCTCCGATTCACTCACACCAGATGTCAAAAGTCTCTTCAAATTAGCCAATCTGAATTTCCGTCCATTTTCCGCATTGTCCGATCCGGTTTTCCGAAAAATCCCGAACTCCCCGAAATTTCCTCGAAAGGTGAGTCGACGTTCCTAGAATGACTCATGACACGACAAGACTTTCAATTTTTGAAATCGAATTCAAATTTGCGGTTATTTTCAATCAAACGTCTTTTAGTGTGACCTTTACCTACTAGGGTAGCTTCAGGACTTTTTGGCGCAATTGACCCGTGGTCGATTTTTCTTGAACCACAATGAACCCATCCGACCCATTAGCAACTCTCGATGATCGTGAAAATCTCAAGGTTTCAAATACGAGACAGCAAGTACCCAAAACGACAGAAAATTGGTTTAGTATCGATCGATGAGAATTTTGCAATCGGGTGGCATCACCCACACTTGATCACATATCTCGTCGAATCGACCTATCTCCGGCCTCTCGATCGATTTTGACAATGCCGTAATGACCCTTAGATTGAAGACGATCGAAGTAGTCGATTCTGATCAATTCTCAAGTCTATTGCGTTTAAAATCCGCGAATGGCTTCACCGGATAGCCGGTTATCTCGTGAGTGGCCAACTCAGAGAAAAACACTATAGTCACGTTGACGAAAAGCCCATTTTATCCAATCGAAATCAGAACCTGAAATTCAGGATGTCACATCATTCTTTCTCCATCATTCTTGTCTGTTTAAACAAAGATTGATCTTCTTGTCTACATCATTCTTTCTCTAGCTCCACTTCATTTCTGCATCTTTCCAAGTTACTTTCCATGTACCAAGCTGTCTGGTCCTGATTTTGTTATTCAGCTATACCCGAAATAAAGTTTGGGAAACCTGGAGTCAAAACTTAGACGGGGACTTAAGTGCCAAAATTGCGGAAAGGTATACTTACGTCTTGGGTTTCGGAGTAAAGTGGAACACTTAAGTGTCACTCCGACTAAAATCCGGCCAAATGGTGACGTGGTAATTTTCAGGCGAATTGGGTGCAAAATGGCGTCATTTTTAAGTTTTTTTTTAATTTTAAGTTTTTTAATTTTAAGTTTTTTTTAATATTAAGTTTTTATAATTTTAAGTTTTTTTTTAAATTTAAGTTTTTTAAATTTTAAGTTTTTTAAATTATAAGTTTTTTAATTCTAATTTTTTTATTTTTTAGAATATTTTAAATAAAATTAAGTTTTAGTTTAATTTAATTAATTTTTATATTAATTATTTACACATCAGACACAAAAAGATGTCCTTTTTGCATTTTGTTGCCACGTCAGCGTGTAAAATGGCGTTGTTTTGTGTCCAACTCGCCGAAAATTTGCTATGTGAGCCATTTGGTCGGAGTGGCACTTGTGTTCCACTTTATTCTGAAACTGGCACGCAAGACATTTTTGAAGTTTTGGTACTTGAGCTGTTCTTCTACCCCAAAATATTACCTTCGTATACCTTCTCTCTATGAAGCATTGAAACTTTTCAAGAGCCTCCGTGTCGTGTCGAACACTTTGACACGTGTCTGACACTCACCGACACTCTCGAACACTTTCCGACACTCGGTCAACACGTGTCGGAAAATCCGACACTTGGTCAATTTTCTTGACACTCTCTGACATTCAAGTCGGAATTCTGACATACGAGTTTCCGATACGTGATTCCGATATCGAGGTCAATTTTAAAAGTTCAATAAATTAGAGGTCAATATATATATGTGAAAGAATAAAACACAATAATAATAAAAAAAATAAATGGAGAAAAAATAAATACCTAGTTTTCTCATCTTTTCTGACTCCCACTTCCTGTGATATACAATTCACTTCTTAAGTTTTTTTTTTTTGTCTCTTTCAACATATCTAACACGCGAGTCCAGAATATGGATTGCTTGCTTTTTCTTCAACTTTAATAAATTATTGAAATAAAGTTGAATTTTTAAAATTGAAACAGTGAATGATATTAATAAATGGCGGATTAGTGTTTTTAATATATATTTATTCTAGGCTTTTTTAATTAATTATTTAAGAATTTAATTCAAATTAATTTAAAACATAAAAATATATATTTAATATACAACGTGTCCCAACGTGTCGGAATTCTTTGTTTTTTGAGAAATGACGTGTCGGCATGTCGTATCGTGTCGTGTTGCGTATTGCGTGTTGGTGTTGGTGCTATTTAGCCCTCTCCCATGATAATGTTTCTTAACATATATGTTAGCGACATTCCTTACCTCCACGCTCCTTAAACAAAACCATTTTTCTTTAAAAAAAGAAAATGAAATTCATCGCCTTTGAGTAGAGAAGAATAGGGAAAAATAAGAAGCTGACCTGTCCTTTTTCGTAAGAATGTGAATATTATCCTTCAAATATGAGATTGAAACGTACTTTCACAATTTCCTATCTTTTTGCTTCTCGACACCATTTTTCTTAAAAAAGAGAGACTCACCTTTCAACAACAGAAGGGGCCAGAAGGGTTCATTTTTCTTTTCCATGCACATTATCAGCTTCTCCATCATCAACTCAGTCTAGCTGGATAACTCTAGAAGACTCACTGCTATAATCACCATTTGGCATACCACTACTTAAATTCCCATGAGTTATTCTTCCTCCAAGATAGAAAATCAGAACTGGAGTAACCTCTGTTAAGTAAAACCGATCAGTTAAATGGGAAAAACAGAAGACTCACCTCCTGGAGCTCGAAAAGGGTATATAGGTTGAGTGCTAGGACAGTTTCTACAGTGTATTAATCACCAAAATTCTCCATCACTCTCGCCTGAAAAATTGATTTGCAACGGATGGCTTCTAATAAGGCGAATGATAACTATCAGAATTGCCATTAGACTCGATAGCTACTTTTGATTTGGCTCATACAAGCAATTGAAAAAAAAAACAGTATCATGACCATAATTCTATAATTTGGAAAAAAGCTGTTTGGGGTAATTTATAATCTGTGGACTTTGATGCAGGTGCTTATATTTATTAATTCACACAACCAGAAGCTCTTCGAGGTAGACATATATTTCAAGCAAGAGTGATAGAGAATTTTTGGTGATCATACAAGGATTCAAAATAACAGTATCATGACCATAACAGTATCATGACCATAACAGCATGACTTTTAGATAGGTGAAAACTCCATGGGGAGACCTATAGCTATGTATAATAGCAAGGGAAAACATGTAAAACATGCACTTGGCTTTTGCTTTGAATTTTAATTACTCGACAAAATCTTTGGCAGCACGGAAATCTCGCTAGATGATTTTGAAGAAAATTTTCTGATTTTGTATTGAATATGGTGATTTTGTTGATTTACAATATAAAACTTTACATTGAAAAAAATCTCAAATAAAACCGAATCCATTTGCTTAGAGTAAATAGTAGATCCGACAAGAAAAGTAAATAACTAGCAAATATGTAGATGTCACCTAGACTATGATACCCTAAGGGTGAGCCTTTGTGCAACAGTAAAAGATTACTCTATTGTGATTAAGGTTACAGGTTTGAATCACAAAAATAGCTCTCTAGAAACTAGGGGCATGACTGTATACATGAACCCCTTCCCATGGAGGAGTGTTGTGTGGTAGGATGCCATTTTGTCTTGCAAAATATGAGTTTTAATTCCAAGAAAACATTATTTCTCAATGAAAACGAAACACACAGATAAACTTTTCATATTATATCATAAGTGAAGTCTTCTTTCTGGGAGATTTTATGGTCACGAACTGGAACATCAAATATATTCATGGTTCATATTGTTACCGGATGGCCATGCCCTTTCTGAACTGCGATATTGATATGATTTTTCTAATTCAGGTACTCTTACGATCTAGGTCGCTAGAATTGATTATCCAATCAACCCACCTCATACTCATTAAATTAAGAGATATTACATGAACATAATGTCGTATATTCTTTGAGTTAATATAGGCATTCAGGTTCATAGAGACTAGTAGGGCAAGTAAAGGTTTAGTTTTTTTGATTAGTTATGGACAATGTTGCACCTCATAGATATAAAGCATATACAACTACAGAAGACCGTTACCGTCACCCAACTATTTCTTTAAACGTACTATCACCGAAATTGTTGATCAACTAACCCATTGCTTCTAATCAGCTGCTTAAGATAACAAGACTTTGGGAATGGCTCGAACACAGTTTGTCCTGTTTACCCAGGTTTGTGCAATGAACCATGATGAATTCCATTGATCAAGAAAGTGAAAAAAGAAAATCGAGAAGTCCATGCAATTAAACCAGTGAACCAAAAATCGAGAAATTGATTCCTGTACGAAGCAGTTCAACGAGCAGAATACACATTTATTCATATTTAAATCACTGAGGTGCATCGAACTCTTGAAGTATAAGAAAGTCGTTGGGATTATGTCCATAGCCTTCAAGATCGGAGTGTTGTGAACACCTCATTTGAACTTCCGCCAAAGGCGGCGGGGTTGTTTGGCAAAGTTAAGAAACCGTTATGATCACCGTTGCTATAAAGTCCTTGAAGAGAATAAGAAGTTTGCAGGGATTTGTGTTGGATCCAAAAAAATTAATGGCAACTTCGAAAATTTGGAACGAGGCACAAATGATGACCAGAGGAAGAACTAATTGAAAATGCAAATGTTTTTTTGCTTTGATGTAACTAAAAATCTGAAGTCCGAGACCTTTTAAAGTGGTTGGACATGTTTATAGCTTGACAAACATTAAGTGAAATAACAAAAGTCCATAGAGCAGAAGAAAAACCACACAAACAATAAATGAGACAAAGACATAAAGTCCCTGGTCCTTCTGACAAAGAGGAAACCTCATGTTCCTTGACAAAGAAAAACAAACGAGGCCTCCCCTTTACCATATGAAAGCAATTATTTATTGTTAAAGCATAGCCCACCATAAATGATGCTGATTTCCTTTTGTTTTCAATTTTCTGACGCTCACCATAAATCAAGGCATTTTAAGAATACTACCAACCAAATCTAGAGTTCAGAAATCAACATGCTCAAATCTTCAGCAATTAATTTTATATTATTTTAACAATTCGATCCACAACCCTAAGGATTGGAGCCCATGGGTGGACTCCACGAAATTCCACACCGGCAGCTGACTTCTCTGGCGAAGTCAAGAAACCATCCCGATCGCTGTCTCAAACGCAATCCTCCAAGAGAGCCAAAAGTGCAGGGCAACAAACTTCGAAACTCTCAAATTCGTTGCTCAAAACTTTAGAATCACAACCCAGAACAACTACCAGCGCCAACCTTAATCGATGAATTGTTCTCCAAATCCTCCAATTTTTTGTGCACTCATTCACAAGTAGCCATGCATTTCAATTGTTGAAATGCCTTGACAAGAGGGTGATTGCTTACATCTGAAGTATCTAGCCTACTTGGTTTTCCTAATTATTTATGTTATGTTAAGCCAGGTTTACCCTGGTGCTCTGCCCTTATTAGTGCTAACAGCGGTGAAAGCTATCCTCGCCCTTATGCCATCTGATGTTCTATCAGTGCAATGTTAGCATATTTTTCACGGCTTCGAAATTCTTGTTCCAGTTTCCTTACTTGTACATGACTCCTGAAACCAGAAACCTTTTTTGTAGAGGACCGGCCTTCAACCAAGGGCCACGCAGCCCCTGGTGGGGGATAGTCCTTGGGTTACCTGTTTCAAGTGGTGCACGAGATCCTTATTGCGAAAGATTTGCCAATTACTTAGCAGGAGTTTCTCTTAGAGTTGGATGAATTTTAAATGTCATCATGTCCAGCCTTCAAGTAGATGCTGCCTTCTGTATGCAAACATGTATCATAAAGTGAGTCATTTCTTGGACTTTACCCAGAAAACCGTGACTTCTAGAACTTGAAAGCGTGAGCCGCCTCATGCCCAATAAACCAACTTAATTCTCGGTTTGTGGATCGCTGACATGGCCTTAATGACTATGGCTTGGCAGGCTAACATGGAAAATATTAACTTCTAGTCCCAGTAGACATATGTTTGCTTAATCGCCTGATAGAGCATTCTTTTTTATATTGTCTGCTGTTAATAATCTTATTCCAGTTGAGGCTTACACTATTCTTTTCCCGTACTAAAACTGAGCATACGCTTGCCTTTACTATACCAACATCAAAATATCATCCTTTATTAAACTCATTACTGCCGACGAGTTTATTCTCTGCGTGAAACTTGTTATAACAACCTCAAACAACCTAAATAAACAAGACAATGGTCAATTCTTCAATCAGCCATACCCACAAACAACGAGGAGGCATTTTGTGTGTTAGATGCAGAAATGGCAGTGACATGTGGTGTAGCAAACCAATCAAAAGTGAGCAAAATACATGCAGCATCAAGTAATGAGATTAATAGACTACGGGCAATGATTATTGATCGGTTACATATACAATACTTTTTCATGGACGAGGAACATTTTGATGTCTCATCTTATGAAAAAATAACGAGGATCGTACATGAAGTCAGGAAGTTCCTGCGTCAAGAGTTTCACAGTGAACCAGACTTACAAATAGCATATTAGACATCAATCTTAATCAAGCAAAGATCAGGAGGCATATCGATCTCCCTAGTTAGCTTGAAGACTTTGTCAGCTGTCAAATGCAAATGGGACAACTTGATGAATTTATGGTTGGAATGGCCTCTACATGGGATACGTCAGGACATTCTCACCCAATCAAATGTAACTGGGCAAGAAAATGTTTCAAACTGATTTTGCCAAATCAACTCTCTCATCTTGCCGGATATCCTCTCATCTGCCATCAGAAATATAACAACTAGCTTGTAAGCATATATTAGATCATATACAGATGCCCAAATGGGACACATCCACCTGAAGATAGAGCTTAACTCCGAAGCAAGATCGCATTTTCCATTGAGGGGTCCTTTCTTGTCTTAGATTCATGATTCCCAGTTAATCTTAATCACAGTCGAACTGTTTGCATATGTATCGAGGTAAGCGTAGGCATTTACAAAGGGTACATCATCGAACATAATACTCCCTAGGTATACACACACACGATTTTGGTCCTCCCACTCCATGATTCGTGAAAAGATAGATCAAGCCATGTAACAAAGGATATCAAGCGACTGCTGCTATTATCAGGATGACACGGAGGTAGTTCATAGTTGGTCTACCAAAATTTTCAGAAATTTTAGTTATTAGCCAAATATAGGGAAAAGTACCAAGAAGTCTTAAACCTATTAGATTGATACCAATTCAATAATAAATCATTTAATTGCACCAATTTAGTCATAAACCTTTCTTATTAGTACCAATGAAGTCTATCTAGCCAATTTAGATTGGAAATCGCTGACATGGATATCGGCTGTCTTACGTGACACGACCAGCGTTAACATAGACATTTTTAAATAAATTTTAATTTTAATTTTAATTTTTTTTGTGTTCTTTTTCCTTTGCCTTGTGGCGAGTACTAGCCATGGCTAGCAACCGGGCACAGCCGAGGGCTGGCAAGGGCACGACCCTCACAGCTTGGGTGAGAGCACGGTTGCTAAGTCTGATGAGGGCTTGACCCTTGCGGCTTGGGTGAGGGTAGCCCTTATGGCCTCTAGCGAGGGCTCGACCCCTGTTGCCCTCATTGAGTCTGGTGAGGGCTCGACCCTTGTGGCCCAGGTGAGGGCGGCCCTTGTGGCGTTCAACAAGGGCTTGACCCTCGTGATGGGCCCCGGCCGTGGCTGCTTGCTAGCCATGGCTGGGACTGGCCACAGTGCAAAAGAGAAAGAATAGGGGAAAAAAGAAGAAGAAAAAAAAAGAAAAAAAAGAAAAACATTAAAAAATTATTTAAAAATATCCACGTCAATGTTGGTTGTGTAACGTAGGACGATTAGCATCCACGTTAGTGATTTTTGATCTAAATTAAAGGGATTGATTGAATTGATATGAATGGAAAAATATTTAGGACTAAATTGGTCAAATTAGAAAGTTTAGGATTGAATTGGTATCAATATAATATGTTTAAGACTTTTTTTTGCTACTTTTCCTATAAAAAACAAGAGAAACTCCTCACCACGAGATCATGACAAATGGAAAAGTGATTTTTAACAAGTGGGACATATTGTACCAGAATGATTCGTGTAAGTGATGTAAAGATGCAATAATTATAAGATGTTTTACACACAATGTCACGGCCGTCGTTAAGTTATGGGGACTCTTACATGGACGTTTTTGTGGAACAAAATTTCCATGAACTGTGATTAAGTTATTGCTAGAAACTATTGTTTCACAAGCACAGATGTGAGATCAGAACATGATTTGATCGGTCATAGAAACTTGAGGCTAGATAACAGCAACATATTATAATCAGCAACACATAGATTCTAGCTTTGTGAGGTCATGGCAGAGTCCTTGGTTGATGGGATACACTCTTTTGGAACTTGCACATTCAGATTTGGAGCTTCAGCCATCTGATCATCTGATGTAGCCAAAAGGTCGACTACTCAAACAATAGGATTGGGAGAACTTAGTCACGGAATCGAATAGAAATTCTTGTTTTGCTCAAGCTGAGGAAAATGTGCATAACTTTGTCGATTCAGATCAGATTGACTTGATTCCAAAACCAAACGAACAGAGAATATAAAATCTACAATTTTGGTGTTTTAAGTTTTATCATATAAGCATTATAGACTTGTTGAATTTTGATGGAAGTGGGCGAAACGGGAATGGATAGAATGAAAAAAAGCATAGAAATTTCAATGGTTGCTCTTCTAGGCCTCCAAGGAAGTTGAAATGACATCAATCATCCAGATTGATGGTTGCAACTCTTCAAGGATGCAGGCTAACCACTGGGATTCGCTCCAGTGGTCACCCTTCCAACATAGAAGGGGGAGGTGAGGGGTTTAAATCTCCACCTTCTCAGGGGGATGGGGTGGGGACCCGTAAGTTTCAAGAGTGAGTTTTGACTCCCACGCCCTACACGAGGCAGGACAAAAGTCTGAGAGTGAGTGTAGGGTAGGAATAGAATATGATTGACCAAAAAAAAAAAAACAAAATAAAAGAATGCAGGCTTTAAAAGCCCTGACTCTTCAAGGATGGAGTGAAAGCTTCTCTAAGTTTTCAAGGGGGTTTGAACTCTCAAGGTTCAAGATAATTGCATTAAGCAAGTTTTCATTAATCAAATTGGGTCTCCCATTTATAAAGGTTTGACGACCTTTTATAAAAGAAGAGCAAGAGATTAAAGTCAAGCTTAGAAACTATAAATTACATTAGAAACTAGAAGTTATTAAATGTACAATATTTCCAATACTTGTGGTTCTCCCAAAGAGTCTTGATGCAGTTTCGATGCATGGGAAATGACAAGTCTTTATGATAAAGTCAAAGATGAGGCTTTATTGATGAGGGAGTTTTTGATGAGAGTGTTGTCGATCTCGAATGCGCGCCGATCTTCTTGGTTGATAGAGTTGGTTTTGAGTATGGGCTGCATCATCATCTTTGGTTTTCATAGAAGCCGGCAGTGATGATTTATGGCTTGCAAGAACCTGAGGAGAATGACAAATATCAAAATATGCAGGCAGATAATCCCATAATGCACACGATACATATTTGCATTCAAACCACAGAAAATGATCACATGATCAATATCACATTGTAATGACTACGGACACCCAAAAAGAGCACAAAACACAAAAATACATTCTGCATAGAATAGCCAAATCCTGTTTGGGAGGCCAATTTTTTGTTCCGCTGCTGTCCTTATATCTCTTCTAGCAACAATATCACATACCGAAGGTCTAGAATGTTTCAATTAGGGGTCGGCCCCCTACTGCCGCATCTGAATTTTGGTCTAACTTTCTTGTTAGAGCAATTAAATATTAAACTACTCTCACATCTAAAAACTCAAGTTTTTAGAATAGTTAGTAATGGTACTACAAAATTCACATGGTACTAGAGCTGGAACTTCTAGATTCAAATTTTTTAATGTCCCTATTTGTCTCCCCAATTACATATCCTTTTTGGTAACAATGTGAACATCATCTTTCAAATGTGAAATTGTAAGGTACTTTCAAATGTTCCTTTTCTATAAAGTTAGAACTTCCAATACTAAATTCAACATATGTAAATTAGCTACCGCCAAGTTAAAACACTATAGCAAACGTTGGAACTGCAGGGTTGGTTGACCTTGTCGAGGCCAGAGCCGTCGGAAGGTTGTGCTACATTCGAAATAGGAACTGGAGCAGGTTCTGCATGGGCCTCTTGGGAGGAGGCTTTTTTACTGTCCACATCATTAGCTTGCCCATCATCAACTCTAGGCACCTTTGACTCACTATCATAATCACCATGTGGCGGACCGCTACTTGAAGTCCCATGTGTTCTTTTCCTGTTAAAATAATAGAGAATTGGAATCGAACCACATTTGTTAGGTAAAAATCAATTAGCTAAATGGTAAAGTCAAAAGACTCAACCTGCTGGAGCTCAAACAGGGCATAGGGAGAGCGTTAGGCTCATTGGAAAATAGAATTCCATGGAGAGGCTTTCCATCTATGACAGTTTCAGTGGTGTATCTATTTCCAAAACATTCCGTCACCGTAGCCTGAAATGGTTTGCCTTGGACGGCTTTTGATTGTTTGAACGGATGACTATGAGAACCTTCATTATTGTCCATAGCTACTTATGATTTGGCACACACGAGCAATTCAAAAAAACAGTATTACGACCATAATCCCACAATCTCTAGAATAGTGAAAACTCTAGTGGGAGATCTATACCTATATATCATAGCAATGGAAAACATATAAAACAGGCACTTGGCTTATGCTTCATGGAATTTTAATTACTTGAAAAATCTACGGCCACACGGAAATCTCTTTAGACAATTTTGAAGAAAATTTCCTGAATATGGTGATTCGGTATTGAATATGGTGATTTTGTAGGTTCATAAAATAAAGACTTACATGGAAAGAAACCTACAATGAGATGGAATCCATTTACTTAAAGAAAATACATAAATTTGACCAAAATAGTAAATATGTAGCAAATACGTAAATGTCAACTAAATCATGGTACCCTAATGTTGAGCTTTAGTGTAATAGTAAAAAGGTTACTTCATTGTGACCCAACATCACGGGATGAGTCATGAAAATAGCCTCTCTAAAAACTAGAGGTATGGCTGCATACATGAACCCCTTCCTAGACCCACGCATTGTGAGCGGACCCACGCATTGTGAGCGAGTCTTGTGCACTAGAATGTCGACTTATATGTGAAGTCTTGGCTTTAACTTCAGGAAAAAAAAATTATTTTTCTATGAAAACAAAGTACGGGATAAATTTTTCATATTATATCATAAGTGAAGTCCTTGTCTTGGAAGATTTTTTGGTCAACCGCAAATAAGTTCATGGTTCATATTATAACTAGAAGACCACACCCTTTCTGAATTGCGATAGTGGCATGATCTTTCTAATTGATGTAATCTTACTATCCAGGTCCCATAATTGGCAACCTAGAATTGCCAATCCAATCAACTGTGCCTCATAGTCATTCAATCAAGAGATATTACATGAACAAGATATTAAGCATATGTAACTACAAAAGATTGTTACCCCAGCTATTGCTTTGAAATGTACTATAAATCGCAGATTAACTGCTGTAGAAATAAATGATCCGATAATAAAATAAACAGAACAATAAAATAAGTAGAACTTCGGTCAAATGACCTACGTCCTTAACCATATTGAAGTTACTCAAACAAACTCAAGGTGCTCAAACAATCTCACCGTTTCTCAGCCTCTAGTTACTCAAACAATCTCACTGTTTCTCTGAATCGAAAACATTCTCAGAGAAAAATGCAGACTTTGAAGGAAAAGTAGAACCCCCATTACATAAACTCGACGAGCCACCAGTGTCGAAGACGCGAACTTGGTTGGTCTGGCAGTTGTCCTTGACGTAACACCAATTGGCCCCACCTCTTTCCGGGGCAACCCGCCTCCTCCCTTCCCGGCTCCGGCTGCTGGTGGGCTTGCGGCAACAGGACCCTCTCCCACCTCATTCTTCTCTTTTCCCGTGGACAAAAAAGAAACCAATCGACAACACAAGGCGCCAAGAAAGCGCAAGAGGGCAAACGCCCTTCAAGAAAAGAGCAGAATTTCAATCTTTGAGAAGAGGACACGGGCTCAAAGGATCGAAGGGGTTTCTCTTTGGTGTCATGCAGAGGGGGAGAGCGAGAGCAACGGGAGCGGAACAAGAACGTCGAAGAAGCAGGAAAAAGCTGTGTCCTTTCTTGGGGAAGCCGAGCGGAAAGGGTAGATTTTTGCGAGTGAATGCAAAGAGCTTCTGCTCTTTTCTCTTTCCCCTTTTTCTCTGCCAAGAAGTTGTCCTGTAGAAGTGATAAGATATGTGATTATTATTATTATTATTATTATTATTATTATTATTATTATTATTATTATTTATTTTTTTAAAATTTTCATTTGAGCTTAATTTAATCCGCCATCAGATTTATGGATTTTCCCAATATTATGAAGAATTTTCATAATACAAATAAGATCAAGAGGGATGATAGAAGGAAAGATAACTGGATTATAAACTCATTTCAGATTCGGCATGTCAAGCCAAA
The DNA here is from genome assembly GCA_016097595.1 of Eucalyptus pumila. Taxonomy (NCBI): domain Eukaryota; kingdom Viridiplantae; phylum Streptophyta; class Magnoliopsida; order Myrtales; family Myrtaceae; genus Eucalyptus; species Eucalyptus pumila. The sequence goes on from CM027847.1 coordinate 4,224,864, forward strand.
TCTGACCAAAAAAACTATGTCATTTAATTTAACAATCATATTTTTCTAATACGATAACAGCACTGATGTTTGAAGCTTGAAAATTTTGAATGGATTTTGCAAGTAATTAATTGTTATTTAATTTTTTTATGAATTGTGACGGGAGGATTCGAGTCCCGATTCACGCATAACTCATGTATAGATATAATTGGTTCAATCGATGTCAGAATTTTGACATATTTCGAAATGGTTTTCATAAGGGTAAAATAAAGGAGATTAAAGTCTGGTAAGAATATATATTTTTTTATTTTTTATGCTGAGTGCTCCGAGGGGGGGGGGGGGCGCTTTACTCATTTTTTTGGTATATCATGGAATAAAAATTCAAATAATATTAAACTCGAGTGTTTAGTTGTTGTATCTTAAAAGCTATATAACACGCATCTCGCTAGAAGTCATAGGGATCGGCGGAGAAGGTTTCAATGGTCACGTGCCATAGGATGTCGGATCGCGTAAAGCAAAAGGTTAATAAAGCAAAGAAAAGAGGAGCTCATTGGGTGCAGCAGATGCAAGATTCAGTATATGGTCTTTTGACCCTTTCCATGGAGGCATAGAAGGTTATTCTTCTTCTTTGCCTTCAGACAAAAGAGAGAAGCTCTTGACTGACAAGTTACAAAACCATGTTTGACTATTGATACTGAAAGACAGATTCACAAGTTTCCACAGACTAAGGATATGGTCGTGCTGGTTTACAAGCGATGCCGCTCATTTTCACGTTGTCTTTGCGGAAGAGAGTAAGCATGCTGCGACATGAAAGTTGACGTCCGAACCATGTATGTCATCTTCATGAAATGACCTCAGCTTTATAACTACTTGATTTTTCAATACCGAGGTGTGTCCACTCCATGATCAGTCCGTGAGAGACCAATGCGGTTCACAATTTCCGGCATAATGCATACGCTAGACGACTCTTGTCCAATGTCTTCGCTACGGAAAGTGAGTTAAGCCCCATGTCGGAGCATTTTATCCACATTCATTGCAGATCAAGGAGTTAACTCATGACCAAGATTTTATCCTCAGCATATGGAAGGCTTGAAGTATGTACTTCAGCAAAAAACATACAGTTGATCATATAAAAATGTATAAAGTAGAAGAGCACATGAATTATCATGCATATATCTGTCGCAACCAGAAAAATTCCTCAAGGGCAATTGAAATTTGATTCAGCAAGTATCATTATTATTGAGCAAGAGATGGGATAAACATCAAGTTGAATGAGCTTGAGCTTGAGCTTGAGCTTGTTATTGGATATAAATGAATTAACATTCATATCGTCAATAATTTTTCCTTATCCAAGGATTTAATGTAACACTCTTGGGTTTCTTGAAGGCTCCATGCCAGACATTCCTTGAGCCTGAATATTTTGAAATGGTAATCCAGACATGTAAATGGCAGGTCATAGTAAAGTGTTCAGACTATTTCTGTGCAATTAGTTTACCCTTTTATTGAGAATCTATGAAAACTAGCATGCCATATGGAAAACCGAACCATGAACTTCCTCAACTAGATATCGCTTCAGCAGGAATTCCAATCCAAAGTCTCTCCCAATCTACCTGTAAGTGGAACAGAAAAGCACATGGTTAACTAGAATAAAAATATGGAAGATGGTATCGGTTCATCAACCACACACATCAAGCAACATTAGTAAGCATATTTTGTGCACCGCACACTTATACACAAGACGAAAAAGTTGCATGGTATTTGGAGTAGGTGATACTACCAACCATATAAGTTATTAGCACATGTAGACACCAGCTCCTAATGTTGTCTAGTGCTATCCGCTTCAAAGAATCAACAATTCGATTTGATTGAAGATTGATTGCTGCTGGATTGAAAGATGAAAAACTGAATTATCTAAATTATCATGCTTGGGTATGGTCCTATATTCCTTCACCTTTGGCTCGACCACAGTACATTAATGAATTGGTATTGATGGCCTCGCTGGCAACAAAGGTTTGCAGGATATCTTACATTGAAGTGGTTAATCATAAGACTGCAATTGGCGAATTGCTACAGCATAAAGACTGCAAAATTCGGAATGATGAGGCCCATAACCACATTTTCAAGAGGAAGCCTTCTGAACCATGATTTCCTACAAGTAGGAAGACAATAAGAACTGCCCTTCAAAAAGTAGGGCCTCAGTCACATGAGATCGCCGCAGCAGACATACCTTGATTCTACAAAATATACTTCACCAAGCTGATCTGCTCGGGCCAGGTTCGGCCGAGTCACGTAAGGCCCCCATGGAACGGCACTTGCGCAAGCTGGTTCTTCAGGTATTTTCTTGGTTAAAGGAATTACTACTTCTTTTCCTTACATATACGGTATCTTTATAATTTCGATGCTGAGAAGAGGAGCCACAAACCCAAAAGTGCAAGAGAAGCTGATGGCCAAACTTAAATAGCACACAAGTAAAAAAAAAAAAAAATTGAAAGTAAAGTGTCGCATTTTTCTGACATTTCCGCAGATAGTTGCTACGTTGACAGCAGACAGAAATATTGTTATATGCAGATCTGGTTCTTATCACCTTACTGTTCAATTAAAGATTGGTCCTCTCGTGTATATGGTTCTATCTCCAGCCCCACTTCATAGCTGCATCTTCCCAAGTCAATTTACTGTACCAAGGTGGTAGGTCCTGATTTCGTACTTCAACTGTACCAGACATTTTACATTCATATGCCCTCTCCCATGACAAAGTTTTTTAACACGTGTTAGCGACGTATTTTGTCTCCATGATGCTCAGGCAAAACCATTTTACTAAAAAAGAGAAATTCAATGCCTTCGAGTAGAGAAGAATTGGGATAAAAAGAAGCTGACTTGTCCTTCTCGGCAAGAATGTGAATATTATCCTTCAAATGTGAGATTGTAAGTACTTTCACAATTTCCTGTCGTACGGCGAAAGCCACAAACTACAATTTTCAAAATTAGAACACCACAGCCAAATAGCATGCTTCTCCAACTAGGCAAGTTGCGGTCCATCAAACGATTTGGTATAACCTTGAGCACAACTCTAATCACGTCGATCTCCACATGAATACATGACAAGCATGTATCTTACAAACATTCATTAAATGGCGAAGTGATATAAATTGATTCCAAATATGAAAATTTTCTTATAAGGCTGCATTTGTTTCTCGGAAAACGAATAATCTAAGAAATATTTGCTAAAAAATGATAATTTATATTGCTTATAGAAATAAATGAATGAAAAATATCTCTATCCTTTACGGAAATGTTTTGATATAAAATGTTGGAGATAACAAAAACATTTTTATTAACTGATTTTTTACAAATGATATAAACGATTATTTTCATAAAAGTATTTTCCAAATCATTCCTTTTGCATGAAATAAAAGAAGCCTAAACTTAGACACCTCTATTCTGGGAAAATTGCCAAAAAAGTCCTAAACGTTTTGGCTTTGTGCCGATTTAGTCATAAACATTTTTTTGGTGCCGATTTAGTCCTAAACCTTTTCACGTTGTGCCAATTCAGTCATTTCCGGCCAATTTTGGCCGGATTTTGCTGACTGGCTGGACGTGGCCGATTGGCGCGACGTGTACAATTTTTAATAATATTTTAATATTTTTGAATATTTTTGAATATTTTTATTTTATTTTTTCTCTTTTTATTTTTATTTTTATTTTTATTTTTTTTATTTTTCTTTTTTCTTCTCATCTTCTTCCTCTAGCCGGTCGCCGGAGCTTCGCGACAGGTGGCGAGGCGATCGCCCATGGCGAGGTCGGTCACAAAACCCTCACCCCGACGGATCGTGGCGGCCTTGCCGGCCACCTCCCGCAAGTGGCCACAAGGGCAGCCTCGCGCCCGGGCGGGTGAGGCTCGCCCTCACGGCCTGGGTGGCGAGGGTCGAGCCTCGCTGGAGGAAGAAGATGAGAAGAAGAAAAAAAAAAAAAAAAAAAAAAAAAAAAAAATAAAGAATAAAAAAAAAAATAAAAAGTGAAAAAATAAAATAAAAATAAAAAATAAAAAAATATTCAAAAATATTAAAATATTTATTAAAAATTGTATACGTCAGCGCCGATCGGCCACGTTAGCCGGCCGGCATCCAGTCAGCAAAATCCGGCCAAAATTGGCCGGAAAGGACTGAATTGTTACATACGTGAAAATGTTTAGGACTAAATCGGCACCAAAAAAATGTTTATGACTAAAACGGCACAAAGCCAAAAGGTTTATGACTTTTTTGACACTTTTCCCCCTCTATTCCTTTCTTTTTCTTTTTCCTTAAATTATAAAGAAAATTTTCTAGAAGTTGATTGCGCAAGTACATCAGGAATCCTGTAAAAGGAACAGATCAAAACTGAAAAGGGAACAATAAAAACTCCTCAAAAAACTGGAAAGAATAGAGCAATCACTGCATGAACGTTTAAAAGCTCCTAAAACAAAGAATAACGGTTATATTTTGTGCGGATTTCCAGCCTATTAAAAGTTAGAATTGTGATGGTAGTCCAAGATAGCATTGGAATTGCAAGGATGACTGACCTTGTTCAGGTCAGATCCATCAGAAGGTTGGTTTACATTTGACACAGGAACTGGATTAGCAGGTTCTGCATAGGGCTCCAGCGAAGAGGCTTCATTTCCATGCACATCATCAGCTTGTCCATCATCAACTGAGTCCGGCTGCATAACTCTAAAAGCATTTGGCTCACTGTTATAATCACCGTCGGCATACTAGTACTTGAATCCCCGTAAGTTCTTTTTCTGCTACAAGAATAGAGAATGGAATCAGATCAACGTTTGTTAAGTAAAACCGATCAGGTAAATGGGGGAAAAAAAGAAGAAGACTCACCTCTTTAGCTCAAAAAAGGTCTGGAGAGTGCTAGGACAGTTTTATTGGTGTATAGATCACCAAAATTCTCCAATCACTCTCGCCTGAAATATTGATTTACCTCGGATGGCTTTTGATGGTGTGAATGACAACTATGAGAAGCAACATTAGATTCCATAGCTACTTTTGATTTGGCACGTACAAGCAATTCAAAAGCACAATATCAGGACCATAATTCTATGATTTGGAAGAAGTTTGGGGAAATCAATAGTGTGGGGAAATTCGCACAATCAAAAGCTCTTCGAGATGGACAAATATTTCAAGCAAGAGTGACAGAGAATTTTTGGTATTCATACAAGCTATTCAAAATAATCGTATCACAATAATAACCCTGCAATTGAAATAAGTGAAAACTTTTTGGAGAGACCTATAGCTATATATAATATGAAGGGAAAACATGTAAAATAGGTACTTGACTTCTTAATTAATTGACAATATCTTCCGCCACTGGAAATCTCTTTAGATGATTTTGAAGAAAATTTTCTGATTTTGTATTGGTTATGGCGATTCGGGATTGAATATGGTGATTTTGTCAATTTATAAAATAAAGATTCACATGGAAAGAAACCTAAAATAAGATCGAATCCATTTACTTAGAGTAATTACACAGATCGGACCTCAAAAGTAGGACGTCACCTACATAATGATATCTAAAGGTTGAGCCTTAGTGTAATGGTAAAAGGTTACTCTATTGTGAGATAAGGTCATGAGTCCGAGTCATTAAAATAGCCTCTTTAGAAACTAGGGACATGATTATATACATGAACCCCCTCCTAGGCCCACACAGTACAGAGGAGCATTGTGCACTAGGATGCCATTTTGTCACGTAAGGTCCGAGCTTTAACTTCAAGAAAACATCATTTCTCAATGAAAACAAAACATGACATAATTTTTTCATATTATGTCATAAACAAAGGCCTTTTTTTGGTGAGATTTTATGGTAAAAAATTGGAACAACAAATAAATTCAAGGTTCATATTGTCAAAATCGGAAACATCATGATAAAGTGCAAAAGAAGCTGATGGCAAGACATTTTTATATTAATTATTTACACATCAGACACAAAAAGATGTCCTTTTTGCATTTTGTTGCCACGTTAGCGTGTAAAATGGCGTCGTTTTGTGTCCAACTCGCCGAAAATTTGCTATGTGAGCCATTTGGTCGGAGTGGCACTTGTGTTCCACTTTATTCTGAAACTGGCACTTATGTGACATCCTGAAATTCGACCCCGTTTTGATAAAGTGAAATGGGCATTTCGTCGACGTGTTTACGGTCCTTTTCTCTCGAGGCGATCACTCACGAGTTAACTAACCTATTGAGTGAAGCCGTTAAGGGATGAATCTGCAGTAAAATCCCTAAAAGCTACTCAATTTGTTGGATTGGTGAAATCACGCCCGATCGATTTTTAACCACGAAATTCAACTCGATTTCGGGAATCGAATTTTAAGCATGTCATAATCTTTTTTTTTTAGGACATTTGTCTCATCGTCGTCAATTTATGACGAGTCGAAAATTTCAAGAAAGAAATTATCGGAAGAAAATTTGAAGCCCGAAAAGAAATAAAAAGGGAAAGAGAAAAAAAAGAAAATTAAGGCTATTGTTTTATTTCTTTTCTCTCTCTCCCTCTCTTTTCTTTTCTTTTCTTTTCTTTCTTTTCTCTCTTTTTCTCTCTTTTCTTTCTCTCTCCTCTCTTCTTTCCCCTCCCCCTCGTGCGATTTCCCCCCAACCGACTCTCACTCTCTCTCTCTTCTTTGACCGGTCAAGCCCTACTTTCTTCTCTCTCTCCTCTCTCTCTCTCTCTTTCTTTTTCTTCTTCTTCCTCCCCACGCATCCGAAGAAGCGAACCAGAGGAGGAAGCTCGAGCAGGAGCCGCACGATCGCAGCTCCCCGTCGCTGCCCGTTTCGCCGCCGCCCCGCACGCCCGCGCCGCACCCGTGCGCCCGCCGCTCGCCGCCGTCCAGCCACCCGTCCGTGCGCGCCCAGGCCGCGCAATCCAGCCGCGACCCAGCTCGGTTCCGCCCCGACCAGCCCCCGTCCGGCCACCTCCGGCCACCGCCTAGCCCCGCCGGACCACCCCCGCGACCCCCTCGCCCTCCGCCGGCTTCCCCTTGCCGCCCTAGCCGCCGGAGCAGCCCCGATCGGCTCCATCCAGCAGACCCACGGAGTGGGTTTCAGCAGCTTCGGGCCCGCTTTTGGGCCGTTTCCCGGCCCCGAACCCGAGCCGTGCTTTGGGAACAATCGTTCCTCGCGTCGCCGCCGTCGGATTGATCCGATTTGCGCGCGATTTGGTGAGTAATCTCACTAATCCCGGATTAGTTGGCTAATTATGCTTTAGGTTGGTTTAGTTTTAATTAATTATGTTTAGGTTGTTAGATTAGAATTAATTAGCAATTATTAGTCAATTGTGATGCGATTTAGATAAATTGATTGCGCAATTAACAAGTAGACGTGGTCTACTATTTATTGGGAGTGTCTCGGGAACTTTCGGACCCCTAATTGAGCTTCAATTTGATGATTCGGGCGTAAGTGAGATTTTTGGCATTTAAATATTAATTTTCGGAATTAAATAATTATTTATTTTCCGAAAATTCAAGGGAGATGGTCTGGAATCGGAATATTATGCTGATGATCGTGGCGAAGTCCGTTTATTTAATCGGACTTTATTTTAAGCTAAATTGAATTTTTAATATTAATTAATTTTCGAAATTAATTAAATAATTATTTATTTCCTGAAAATTCAATTGGGATGGCCCGTGATCGGAAAATTATGCTGATGACCGTGGTGAAGTCCGTTTATTTAATTGGACCTTATTTTGAGATAAACATAATTTTTAATATTAAATAATTAATTTTCGAAATTAATTAATTAATTAATTATTTTTCGGAAATTAAGTTTGAGATGGCCGACGACCGAAATCTCGTGCTGATTGCCGTGGCGCAGTCCGTTTATTTATTTGAGCTTTGAATTGTGCCAAATTGATTTAATTGTGGATATTTAGGATATGTTCCTAAATTGATTATTTGGGTAAATTGAGTACGAGTTAAGGTTGTTGATAATTACTTTACAAATGGGATGGATCATCATGAAAGGCACGGGGCCTGATGATTAGATATATCACCTCGAGAGAATGCACATGGTACCGGTGACGAAGTATGTCGCGCTTGGAGAATGCGTGTGGCCGGTGATTAAGTGTGGCATCTAAAGGACACGTGGGCTCGTAATTCGATGCATTACCTCAGAATGCACGTGGTCCCAATGAGACATTTGGCATCTAAAAGGACACGTGGGCCGGTAATTTGATGCATTACCTCGGAGAATGCACGTGGTCCCAATGAGTACATTTGGCATCTTGAAGAGACACGTGGGCTCGGCGACTTGATGCATCGCCTCGGAGAATGCACGTGGGCTCGCTGATTCATAATGGCATTTTAAAGGGCACGTGGGCTCGGTAAAGTAATGCATTACCTCGGAGAATGCACGTGGCTCGGTAATTGGTTTTATCAATTGAGATTGTATAGCAATAGCTAGAATGACTAGGGAAATGGTCAAGTGACATGTAATGTCGACTAGGTCGATTGATCGTCTTGTGATTTGACGTCGTGAATTGATTGACTGATTGGGAATGATCGTAAGTGGTCTTGTTGGCATATAATCGACTAGGTCGATTTGATCGATGCTTCGATCTGTGATACGATTACTTGGGTGCCTATTGTGAATTGTACTAACATGCAGGTGGGATCTGATGCTAAGGTACGTCTTCTGACCTATGCTTGTTTAGGCAGCCTTTAGTATAATAGTTTACTAATCGGGCTTAGTGGGGTAGAACTCGCTGAGACGAAGTCTCATCCCAGTTTGGGGAAAAACCATTTCAGGACCCCGATAAGGAGCTGATGAGGAGGAGTCTGAGAAGGAGAACTCGGAGGTGAAACTTGAGAAGAATGATTTTGGAAGAAGAAGATAATCCGAGAGGGGCCTTGAGTACGGCCCAGATGGATTGAGATTCTATCTTCTTTTGAGATCTCCATTTTGATGTGAATAGAGATAGAGTAAAAAGTTGTGAAGTATTCTAGTTTGTGTTTTGTATAAAAGTTTGGTTATAAGTTTCAATATGAAAAATATGTAGATCGCTTATCCATCATTGTTTTATTGTCGGGGATTTATAAGCTTCGCATGTGCTTAATAAATGAAAGGGTCGGCGATACATTGTCCGGGGATATCGCATTATAAAATCGACCAAAAGATAAGGATGTATGCGTGCTCGAGGATCGGGGCGTGACAACTTAAGTGTACATTTTTGAAGTTTTGGCACCTGAGCTGTTCTTCTACCCCCAAAATATTACCTTCGTATACCTTCTCTCTATGAAGCATTGAAACTTTTCAAGAGCCTCCGTGTCGTGTCGAACACTTTGACACGTGTCCGACACTCACCGACACTCTCGAACACTTTCTGACACTTAGTTCACACGTGTCGGAAAATCCGACACTTGGTCAATTTTCTTGATACTCTCCGACACTCGAGTCGGAATTCTGACATACAAGTTTCCGATACATGATTTCGATATCGAGGTCAATTTTAAAAGTTCAATAAATTAGAGGTCAATATATATATATATATATATATATATATATATATATATATATATGTGTGTGTGAAAGAATAAAACACAATAATAATAAAAAAATAAATGGAGAAAAAATAAATACCTAGTTTTCTCCTCTTTTCTAACTCCCACTTCCTGTGATATACAATTCACTTCTTAAGTTTTTTTTTTTTTTTGTCTCTTTCAACATATCTAACACGCGAGTCCAGAATATGGATTGCTTGCTTTTTCTTCAACTTTAATAAATTATTGAAATAAAGTTGAATTTCTAAAATTGAAACAATGAATGATATTAATAAATGGCAGATTAGTGTTTTTAATATATATTTATTCTAGGCTTTTTTAATTAATTATTTAAGAATTTAATTCAAATTAATTTAAAATATAAAAATATATATTTAATATATAACATGTCCCAACGTGTCGGAATTATTTGTTTTTTGAGAAATGACGTGTCGGCATGTCGTATTGTGTCGTGTCGCGTATCGCGTGTTTTTTTTAACACATATGTTAGCGACATACCTTACCTCCACGCTGCTTAAACAAAACCATTTTTCTTTAAAAAAAGAAAATGAAATTCATCGCCTTTGAGTAGAGAAGAATAGGGAAAAATAAGAAGCTGACCTGTCCTTTTCCGTAAGAATGTGAATATTATCCTTCAAATATGAGATTGTAACGTACTTTCACAATTTCCTATCTTTTTGCTTCTCGACACCATTTTTCTTAAAAAAGAGAGACTCACCTTTCAACAACAGAAGGGGCCAGAAGGGTTCATTTTTCTTTTCCATGCACATTATCAGCTTCTCCATCATCAACTCAGTCTAGCTGGATAACTCTAGAAGACTCACTGCTATAATCACCATTTGGCATACCACTACTTAAATTCCCATGAGTTATTCTTCCTCCAAGAATAGAAAATCAGAACTGGAGTAACCTCTGTTAAGTAAAACCGATCAGTTAAATGGGAAAAACAGAAGACTCACCTCCTGGAGCTCGAAAAGGGTATATAGGTTGAGTGCTAGGACAGTTTCTACAGTGTATTAATCACCAAAATTCTCCGTCACTCTCGCCTGAAAAATTGATTTGCAACGGATGGCTTCTAATAAGGCGAATGATAACTATCGAACTGCCATTAGACTCGATAGCTACTTTTGATTTGGCTCATACAAGCAATTGAAAAAAAAACAGTATCATGACCATAATTCTATAATTTGGAAAAAAGCTGTTTGGGGCAATTTATAATCTGTGGACTTTGATGCAGGTGCTTATATTTATTAATTCACACAACCAGAAGCTCTTCGAGGTAGACATATATTTCAAGCAAGAGTGATAGAGAATTTTTGGTGATCATACAAGGATTCAAAATAACAGTATCATGACCATAACAGCATGACTTTTAGATAGGTGGAAACTCCATGGGGAGACCTATAGCTATGTATAATAGCAAGGGAAAACATGTAAAACATGCACTTGGCTTTTGCGTTGAATTTTAATTACTCGACAAAATCTTTGGCAGCACGGAAATCTCGCTAGATGATTTTGAAGAAAATTTTCTGATTTTGTATTGAATATGGTGATTTGGTATTGAATATGGTGATTTTGTTGATTTACAATATAAAACTTTACATTGAAAAAAATCTCAAATAAAACCGAATCCATTTGCTTAGAGTAAATAGTAGATCCGACAAGAAAAGTAAATAACTAGCAAATATGTAGATGTCACCTAGACTATGATACCCTAAGGGTGAGCCTTTGTGCAACAGTAAAAGATTACTCTATTGTGATTAAGGTTACAGGTTTGAATCACAAAAATAGCTCTCTAGAAACTAGGGGCATGACTGTATACATGAACCCCTTCCCATGGAGGAGTGTTGTGCGGTAGGATGCCATTTTGTCTTGCAAAATATGAGCTTTAATTCCAAGAAAACATTATTTCTCAATGAAAACGAAACACATAGATAAAATTTTCATATTATATCATAAGTGAAGTCTTCTTTCTGGGAGATTTTATGGTCACGAACTGGAACATCAAATATATTCATGGTTCATATTGTTACCGGATGGCCATGCCCTTTCGAACTGCGATATTGATATGATTTTTCTAATTCAGGTACTCTTACGATCTCGGTCGCTAGAATTGATTATCCAATCAACCCACCTCATACTCATTAAATTAAGAGATATTACATGAACATAATGTCGTATATTCTTTGAGTTAATATAGGCATCCAGGTTCATAGAGACTAGTAGGGCAAGTAAAGGTTTAGTTTTTTTGATTAGTTATGGACAATGTTGCACCTCATAGATATAAAGCATATACAACTACAGAATACCGTTACCGTCACCTAACTATTTCTTTAAACGTACTATCACCGAAATTGTTGATCAACTAACCCATTGCTTCTAATCAGCTGCTTAAGATAACAAGACTTTGGGAATGGCTAGTGTGACATCCCAAATTTTCGACCCTGTCTTCTACTGAATAAATCGGGCATTTCGTTGATGCGTCTATAGGGTTATTCTCAGAACTGATCATTCTTGAGATAACTAGACTATCTGGGAAAATTATTAAGGAATTTTACGGCAATAGACTTGAGAACTCGATCAGGAATCGGCTTCTTGACCGTGTCCATCTTTAGAGGTCACTACGGCATAGTTAAAAATCGATTTGAAATCAGAGATAGACTGGATCGATAGAGATATGTGACTAATCGTGGGTGACACCACTGAATTAGAAAATTCTCGTCGGCCAACACTAGACGATTTTCTTATTGTTTTGGTACCCTGTGTCCGTAATTGAATCCTCGAGATTTTCACGACAATCAAGAGTCGCCATTGAGTCGAGTGGGTTCATAGTGGCTCGAAAAAAATCGACCACGGGTCATTTGCCTTAAAAAGTTCTGAAAACTACCCGATAGTCTAGGTCACGCTAAAAACGCGCCGAATGAAAATTAATCGCCAATTCGAAGTCGATTTCAGAAATTGAAGTTTTGGCCATGTCACAATAAATTTTAGGAGATCAACTCGATCTCGAGAAGATTTTCGGAGATTCGGGAAATTTTACGGAAATTGGGTTCGGACGTCGCGGAAATTTGGCAGAAGTTCAGATTGGCTAAATTAATGGGAAATTTGACTTTCGGGTTGAGCCTGTGTGTGTCGGAGATTTATAGAAAATTTCTTGGGATTTGTCTACATCAAAATTGGACCTCAATTTGGAGAGATTGGAATTGAAATTTAGTTCAAACTTAGTTAAAATCGAATCTCAAGATGGGGTGTGCAACATTGGTATCAGTTTGGATTTTTGGTGGATTCTTGAGTGAGGAAAAATGCAGAGACGATCAATGAATGATCAATTGAAATTGTGAGAATCAATTAAGCATTTAAACCAAGAGGATTAGAATCAATCAATTGCCATCTCTCTCTCAATTTCAGAACCCTCTAGCTAAAGAAATGGGACCACTTTTGGGAGGTTATATAGGACATTTGGATGACCTATTGAAGGCCAAGTATTAATGCATGGCTAAGAATGGCTTTTGGAAGATATTTTGCAAAAGATCCAACCAAGTGGAGCCCAACTCTTCCTCATCCTCTCCATCTTGCTGCCGTGAACTACTTCTCTCTCTCCTTTTCATCCTTTCTTGCGTGCGACACCTCCAGCAGCAACTGAAGAAGACCCAGCTGCTTCCTTCGAAAATTTTCCTTCGTCCGCCAGCTGAACCGAAGACCAATCCACCGAAATTTTGGTCAGTCTCAGCAAGATTGTTGACCGCGTGCAGCTCCACTACTTCGTGTCTCCTCCAGCAGCGTTGAAGACTTACCGAAGCTGCTCCTCACGTCCGCGTCTTCAACTTCGGTCCAAAGCCAGTGAAGCAGCGCCGAACGAAGCCACCACTGCCTCCTGCACCCACGCGTCCAACCGAAGACTACAAGCTTCTTCGTGTCTTCAATTTGCTGGTCAACATCTCCTTCCACTGAAGAAGCCGCACGTCCGAGGACTTCAGCGACTTGAAGACCCTAGAGAAGACCACTCATCTTCGGTCTTCCTTCGTGCCTTCAAATCAGTTCACCGAAGGCAGCATCAACCGGTCAACTGACCGAATACCACACGACCAGCAGTCCCACGAAGAATTCTCTACTTCGGCTTGTCTTCAACGGAGTCAACGGAACCAGCAGCTTCTTCTCTTCTGTTGACTGAAGCAGCCCCGAAATCCCACGGAGCAACTGAAGACCAAAGCCAGCAGACGCCACGCAACCCTCCTTGCTTCTCTCGGCCAACACGTCTCTCACGTCTGCTCAGTCTTCAGCCGTGTGGATTCCTTCAGCTTGCCCATCTCCACGAATCAGGACGCCGAAGCTGCTTCTTCTGCCTGTTCGTTGGCCCAGCGAAGCCCACGGAGTCTTGATTTGAAGCCACGAAGACCGAAGATAGGCCCACGTCTTTCTCTCGCCAGGCCCAGCTCAGCAGCCCATGTGATCTTCAGTCCTTTGGGCCACCGAATTCAACACAAGACCAGCAAGCCCAGTTCAGCTAGCGCAGTTAGTTCAGTCCAGAAATTCAGCAGGTCCAGCCCATTCCAGTGCAAGAACAAATCTCAATTGGGCTGAGATTTGTTGGGCCTAAGCTTAAGGCCCGGTCCAAGTCCGCCGGTGTCGTCGAAAGTCCGATTTCGGCCGCCGTCGTGTCGCCGTTGCGGTGATTCGATCTCCGCTTTTGTCAAGTGAGTTTTACTCACTAATGCTTTATTAGTTTGCTAATTATGCTTAAGGTTGGTTAGATTTAATTAAGTGCAATTAGGTGGTTAGATTAGGTTAGAACAATTAATTTAGTGACTTAATGATGCATGTTAGGTGGCTAGACCTAGATATTAGCAAGTAGAAATGTTCGGTTATTTATTGAATGCATCTCGGGATTTTTCCTGACCCGTTTCGGGCTCCAATAAGGCAATATGGGCCTAAATTGGATTTTTAATATTTATTTATTTATTTTTCGAAATTAATTATTTAATTAATTATTTTTCCGGAAATTCAACCGAGATGGCGGTGACCGGAATTTCGTCTTGATTGTCGTGGTGCAGCCCATTTATTTATTTGAGCTCTACGTTGTGTGGAATTGAATTTATTGTGGAATTTTAGGAATTGTCCTAAATTGTTTGTTATTGAATATTTGATTGGTAATGGCCAAGCATGGGTATATAGCGCCAGTACGTTGATGGGCTATATAGTAGAGAGAATGGTGAGAGCTAACTGAGAACATTATTGGTTGAGACCAATCAGTGCGATATTATTGGACATACGTGGTTCGGTGATTGGGAGTATCACTGGCGAAAACGGCGCCTTAAAGAACGCACGTAAATGACTGATAGACAAACGTGGTTCGGTGATTATGGGAATATAACTGGTGAAAACGACGCCTCAAAGAACTCACAATGTTGTCTATAGCCGATGTCACCTTGGCGAAAACGGCGCCCTAGAAAGGACACGTGGTTCGGTGATCGAGGTTATCACTGGTGAAAACGGCGCCTTAAAGAACGCACGGTGTCGGTGATCGGTATGTCATTGGCGAAAACGACGCCCGAGAAACACCTGTGATTTGGTGAATGAGTACACCACTGGGAAATCGTGGTATGAGTGGGAATGACCTAGAAAGGGTCTGGCTGACATGTAATCGACTTAGTCGATTGACCAGTGCTTGATCGAATGTCGTGAATTGTTTGAATATCTGTGTTTAACCTTGAATTGCAGGTTGGGCGAGGCCAAGGTAAGTCCTCCGACTCGTGTTGTGCTTAGGCAACCGTATGGCGTATTAGTTTATTAATCGAGTCTTAGGGGTAGGACTCGGCGAGACGTGGTCTCATTGGTTATTAAATAACCATTTCGGGGACCCGAGGAGAATCTAAGAAAGAGGAACCTGAAGAGGAGAAAGACTTTTGAAGAAGAAGACGATCCAGAGAGGGATCTTGAATATAACCCGGATGTGGATTGAGATCCCATCCCTTTTGTGAACCCTGTTTTAGTGTAGATAGGCGTGAGACTTTTATGCTGTAAATAGTATTGTAAATATACTATGAGTTGTGCTATTAATGAAAGTGTGGTTGTGAATTTCAATATGAAAAATATGGCCTGCTTTCCTATCCCATTGTTTTATTGTCTGGGGATTTATAACTGCTTCCGCATGTGCTTAATAAAAAGAAAAGGTCGGCGATACATAGTCCTGGGATATCGCATTCTAAAATCGACCAAGTAGAAGGATGTACCCGTGTCCGAGGATCGGGGCGTGACAGCTAGAACACAGTTTGTCCTGTTTACCCAGGTTTGTGCAATGAACCATGATGAATTCCATTGATCAAGAAAGTGAAAAAAGAAAATCGAGAAGTCCATGCAATTAAACCAGTGAACCAAAAATCGAGAAATTGATTCCTGTACGAAGCAGTTCAACGAGCAGAATACACATTTATTCATATTTAAATCACTGAGGTGCATCGAACTCTTGAAGTATAAGAAAGTCGTTGGGATTATGTCCATAGCCTTCAAGATCGGAGTGTTGTGAACACCTCATTTGAACTTCCGCCAAAGGTGGCGGAGTTGTTTGGCAAAGTTAAGAAACCGTTATGATCACCATTGCTGATACAGTCCTTGAAGAGAATAAGAAGTTTGCAGGGATTTGTGTTGGATCCAAAAAAATTAATGGCAACTTCGAAAATTTGGAACGAGGCACAAATGATGACCAGAGGAAGAACTAATTGAAAATGCAAATGTTTTTTTTGCTTTGATGTAACTAAAAATCTGAAGTCCGCGACCTTTTAAAGTGGTTGGACATGTTTATAGCTTGACAAACATTAAGTGAAATAACAAAAGTCCATAGAGCAGAAGAAAAACCACACAAACAATAAATGAGACAAAGACATAAAGTCCCTGGTCCTTCTGACAAAGAGGAAACCTCATGTTCCTTGACAAAGAAAAACAAACGAGGCCTCCCCTTTTCCATATGAAAGCAATTATTTATTGTTAAATCATAGCCCACCATAAATGATGCTGATTTCCTTTTGTTTTCAATTTTCTGACGCTCACCATAAATCAAGGCATTTTAAGAATACTACCAACCAAATCTAGAGTTCAGAAATCAACATGCTCAAATCTTCAGCAATTAATTTTATATTATTTTAACAATTCGATCCACAACCCTAAGGATTGGAGCCCATGGGTGGACTCCACGAAATTCCACACCGGCAGCTGACTTCTCTGGCGAAGTCAAGAAACCATCCCGATCGCTGTCTCAAACGCAATCCTCCAAGAGAGCCAAAAGTGCAGGGCAACAAACTTCGAAACTCTCAAATTCGTTGCTCAAAACTTTAGAATCACAACCCAGAACAACTACCAGCACCAACCTTAATCGATGAATTGTTCTCCAAATCCTCCAATTTTTTGTGCACTCATTCATGAGTAGCCACGCATTTCAATTGTTGAAATGCCTTGACAAAAGGGTGATTGCTTACATCTGAAGTATTTAGTCTACTTGGTTGTCCTAAGTATTTTTGTTATGTTAAGCCAGGTTTACCGTGGTGCTCTGCCCTTATTAGTGCTAACAGCGGTGAAAGCTATCCTCGCCCTTATGCCATCTGATGTTCTATCAGTGCAATGTTAGCATATTTTTCACGGCTTCGAAATTCTTGTTCCAGTTTCCTTACTTGTACATGACTGCTGAAACCAGAAATCTTTCTTGTAGAGGACCGGCCTTCAACCAAGGGCCACGCAGCCCCTGGTGGGGGATAGTCCTTGGGTTACCTGTTTCAAGTGGTGACACGAGATCCGAGATTGATCGAAAGATTTGCCTATTACTTAGCAGGAGTTTCTCTTAGAGTTGGATGAATTTTAAATGTCATCATGTCCAGCCTTCAAGTAGATGCTGCCTTTCTATATGCAAACATGTATCATGAAGTAAATTCATTTCTTGGACTTTACCCAGCAAACCGTGACTTCTAGAACTTGAAAGCGTGTGTCGCCGCCTCATGCCCAATAAACCAACTAAATTCTCAGTTTGTGGATCGCTGACATGGCCTTAATGACTTTGGCTTGGCAGGCTAACATGGAAAAAATTAACTTCTAGTCCCAGTAGACCTATGTTTGCTAAATTTCCTGATAGAGCATTCTTTTTTATATTATCTGCTGTTAATAATCTTATTCCAGTTGAGGCTTACACTATTCTGTTCCCGTACTAAAACTGAGCATACGCTTGCCTTTACTATACCAACATCAAAACATCATCCTTTATTAAACTCATTACTGCCGAGGAGTTTATTCTCTGCGTGAAACTTGTTATAACAACCTCAAACAACCTAAATAAACAAGACAATGGTCAATTCTTCGATCAGCCATACCCACAAACAATGAGAAGGTATTTTGTGTGTTAGATGCATAACATGGCAGTGACATGTGGTGTAGCAAGCCAATCAAAAGTGAGCAAAATACATGCAGCATCAAGTAATGAGATTAATAGACTACGGGCAATGATTATTGGTCGGTTACATATACAATACTTTTTCATGGACGAGGAACATTTTGATGTCTCATCTTATGACAAAATAACAAGGATTGTACATGAAGTCAGGAAGTTGCTGCATCATGAGTTTCACAATGAACCAGACTTACAAATAGCACATTAGACTTCAATCTTAATCAAGCAAAGATCAGGAGGCATATCGATCTCCCTAGTTAGCTTGAAGACTTTGTCAGCTGTCAAATGCATATGGGACAACTTGATGAATTTATGGTTGGAATGGCCTCTACATGGGATACGTCAGGACGTTCTCACCCAATCAAATGTAACTGGGCAAGAAAATGTTTCAAACTGATTTTGCCAAATCAACTCTCTCATCTTGCCGGATATCCTCTCATCTGCCATCGAAATATAACAACTAGCTTGTAAGCATATATTAGATCATATACAGATGCCCAAATGGGACACATCCACCTGAAGATAGAGCTTAACTCCGAAGCAAGATCGCATTTTCCATTGAGGGGTCCTTTATTTTCTTAGTTTCATGATTCCCAGTTAATCTTAATCGCAGTCAAACTGTTTGCATATGTATCCAGGTAAGCGTAGGCATTTACAAAGGGTACATCATCGAACATAATACTCCCTAGGTATACACACACACAATTTTGGTCCTCCCACTTCATGATACGTGAAAAGATAGATCAAGCCATGCAACAAAGGATATCAAGCGACTGCTGCTATTATCAGGATGACATGGAGGTAGTTCATAGTTGGTCTACCAAAATTTTCACAAATTTTAGTTATTAGCCAAATATAGGGAAAAGTACCAAGAAGTCTTAAACCTATTACATTGATACCAATTCAGTAATAAATCTTTTAATTGCACCAATTTAGTCATAAACCTTTCTTAATAGTGCCAATTCAGTCTATCTAGCCAATTTTGATTGGAAATTGCCGACATTGATATCGCCTGTTCTACGTGGCACGGCCATCGTTAGCATAGACATTTTTAAATAATTTTTTAAATTTTTTGATTTTTTTTTCTTTTTTATGTTCTTTTTCCTTTGCCTTGTGGTGAGTAGTGAGTACTAGCCATGGCTAGCAACCGGGCATAGCCGAGGGCTGGCAAGGGCACGACCCTCACAGCTTGGGTGAGAGCACGGTTGCTAAGTCTGGTGAGGGCTTGACCCTTGTGGCTTGGGTGAGGGTAGCCCTTATGGCCTCTAGCGAGGGCTCGACCCCTGTTGCCCTCATTGAGTCTGGTGAGGGCTCGACCCTTGTGGCCCAGGTGAGGGCGGCCCTCGTGGCATTCAACAAGGGCTTGACCCTCGTGATGGGCCCCGGCCGTGGCTGCTTGCTAGCCATGGCTGGGACTGGCCACATTGCAAAAGAGAAAGAATAGGGAAAAAAAGAAGAAGAATATCAAAAAAAAAGAAAAAAAAAAAACATTAAAAAATTATTTAAAAATATCCACGTCAATGTTGGTTGTGTAACGTAGGACGATTGGCATCCACGTTAGTGATTTTTGATCTAAATTAAAGGGATTGATTGAATTGATATAAATGGAAAAATATTTATGACTAAATTGGTCAAATTAGAAAGTTTAGGATTGAATTGGTATCAATATAATATGTTTAAGACTTTTTTTTGCTACTTTTCCTATAAAAAACAAGAGAAAATCCTCACCACGAGATCATGACAAATGGAAAAGTAATTTTTAACAAGTGGGACATATTGTACCAGAATGATTCGTGTAAGTGATGTAAAGATGCAATAATTATAAGATGTTTTACACACAATGTCACGGTCATCGTTAAGTTATGGGGACTCTTACATGGACGTTTTTGTGGAACAAAATTTCCGTGAACTGTGATTAAGTTATTGCTAGAAACTATTGTTTCACAAGCACAGATGTGAGATCAGAACATGATTTGATCGGTCATAGAAACTTGAGGCTGGATAACAGCAACATATTATAATCAGCAACACATAGATTCTAGCTTTGTGAGGTCATGGCAGAGTCCTTGGTTGATGGGGATACACTCTTTTGGAACTTGCACATTCAGATTTGGAGCTTCAGCCATCTGATCATCTGATGTAGCCAAAAGGTCGACTACTCAAACAATAGGATTGGGAGAATTTAGTCACGAAATCGAATAGAAATTCCTGTTCTTCTCAAGCTTAGGAAAATGTGCATAATTTTGTCGATTTAGATCAGATTGACTTGATTCCAAAACCAAACGAACAAAGAATCTAAAATCTACAATTTTGGTGTTTTTAAGTTTTATCATATAAGCATTATAGACTTGTTGAATTTTGATGGAAGTGGGCGAAACGGGAATGGATAGAATGAAGAAAGCATAGAAATTTCAATGGTTGCTCTTCTAGGCCTCCAAGGAAGTTGAAATGACATCAATTCATCCAGATTGATGGTTGCAACTCTTTTCAAGGATGCTGGGAGGCTTTTATGGAAGGGGAGGGGTTCAAATCCCCACCTTCTCGAGGGGGGATGGGGTGGGGACGCGTAAGTTTCAAGAATGAGTTTTCATGAGGAGTCGAGAGTGAGTGTAGAGTAGGAATAGAATATGATTGACCAAAAAAAAAAACATAAAAAAAAAGGATGTAGGCTTTAAAAGCCCTGACTCTTCAAGGATGGAGTGAAAACTTCTCTAAGTTTTCAAGGGGGTTTGAACTCTCAAGGTTCAAGATAATTGCATTAAGCAAGTTTTCATTAATCAAATTGGGTCTCCCATTTACAAAGGTTTGACGACCTTTTATAAAAGAAGAGCAAGAGATTAAAGTCAAGCTTAGAAACTATAAATTACATTAGAAACTAGAAGTTATTAAATGTGTAATATTTCCAATACTTGTGGTTCTCCCAAAGAGTCTTGATGCAGTTTCGATGCATGGGAAATGACAAGTCTTTATGATAAAGTCAAAGATGAGGCTTTATTGATGAGGGAGTTTTTGATGAGAGTGTTGTCGATCTCGAATGCGCGCCGATCTTCTTGGTTGATAGAGTTGGTTTTGAGTATGGGCTGCATCATCATCTTTGGTATTCATAGAAGCCGGCAGTGGTGATTTATCGCTTGCAAGAACCTGAGGAGAATGACAAATATCAAAATTTGCAGGCAGATAATCCCATAATGCACACGATACATATTTGCATTCAAACCACAGAAAATGATCACATGATCAATATCACATTGTAATGACTACGGACACCCAAAAAGAGCACAAAACACAAAAATACATTCTGCATAGAATAGCCAAATCCTGTTTGGGAGGCCAATTTTTTGTTCCGTTGCTGTCCTGTCTCTTCCAGCAACAATATCACATACCGGAGGTCTATAATGTTTCAATTAGGGGTCGCCCCCCTACTGCCGCGTCTGAATTTTGGTCCAACTTTCTTGTTAGAGCAATTAAATATTAAACTACTCTCGCATCTAAAAACTCAAGTTTTTAGAATAGTTAGTAATGGTACTACAAAATTCACATGGTACTAGAGCTGGAACTTCTAGATTCAAATTTTTTAATGTCCCTATTTGTCTCCCCAATTACATATCCTTTTTGGTAACAATGTGAACATCATCTTTCAAATGTGAAATTGTAAGGTACTTTCAAATGTTCCTTTTCTATAAAGTTAGAACTTCCAATACTAAATTCAACATATGTAAATTAGCTACCGCCAAGTTAAAACACTATAGCAAACGTTGGAACTGCAGGGTTGGTTGACCTTGTCGAGGCCAGAGCCGTCGGGAGGTTGTGCTACATTCGAAATAGGAACTGGAGCAGGTTCTGCATGGGCCTCTTGGGAGGAGGCTTTTTTACTGTCCACATCATTAGCTTGCCCATCATCAACTCTAGGCACCTTTGACTCACTATCATAATCACCATGTGGCGGACCGCTACTTGAAGTCCCATGTGTTCTTTTCCTGTTAAAATAATAGAGAATTGGAATTGAACCAACATTTGTTAGGTAAAAATCAATTAGCTAAATGGTAAAATCAAAAGACTCAACCTGCTGGAGCTCAAACAGGGCATAGGGAGAGGGTTAGGCTCATTGGAAAATAGAATTCCACGGAGAGGTTTTCCGTCTATGACAGTTTCAATGGTGTATCTATTTCCAAAACATTCCGTCACCGTAGCCTGAAATGGTTTGCCTTGGACGGCTTTTGATTGTTTGAACGGATGACTATGAGAACCTTCATTATTGTCCATAGCTACTTATGATTTGGCACACACGAGCAATTCAAAAAAACAGTATTACGACCATAATCCCACAATCTCTAGAATAGTGAAAACTCTAGTGGGAGATCTATACCTATATATCATAGCAATGGAAAACATATAAAACAGGCACTTGGCTTATGCTTCATGGAATTTTAATTACTTGACAAAATCTACGGCCACACGGAAATCTCTTTAGACAATTTTGAAGAAAATTTCCTGAATATGGTGATTCGGTATTGAATATGGTGATTTTGTAGGTTCATAAAATAAAGACTTACATGGAAAGAAACCTACAATGAGATGAATCCATTTACTTAAAGAAAATACATAAATTTGACCAAAATAGTAAATATGTAGCAAATACGTAAATGTCAACTAAATCATGGTACCCTAATGTTGAGCTTTAGTGTAATAGTAAAAAGGTTACTTCATTGTGACCCAACATCACGGGATGAGTCATGAAAATAGCCTCTCTAAAAACTAGAGGTATGGCTGCATACATGAACCCCTTCCTAGACCCACGCATTGTGAGCGGACCCACGCATTGTGAGCGAGTCTTGTGCACTAGAATGTCGACTTATATGTGAAGTCTTGGCTTTAACTTCAGGAAAAAAAATTATTTTTCTATGAAAACAAAGTACGGGATAAATTTTTCATATTATATCATAAGTGAAGTCCTTGTCTTGGAAGATTTTTTGGTCAACCGCAAATAAGTTCATGGTTCATATTATAACTAGAAGACCACACCCTTTATGAATTGCGATAGTGGCATGATCTTTCTAATTGATGTAATCTTACTATCCAGGTCCCATAATTGGCAACCTAGAATTGCCAATCCAATCAACTGTGCCTCATAGTCATTCAATCAAGAGATATTACATGAACAAGATATTAAGCATATGTAACTACAAAAGATTGTTACCCCAGCTATTGCTTTGAAATGTACTATAAATCGCAGATTAACTGTTGTAGAAATAAATGATCCGATAATAAAATAAACAGAACAATAAAATAAGTAGAACTTCGGTCAATATGACCTACGTCCTCAACCATATTCAAGTTACTCCAACAAACTCAAGGTGCTCAAACAATCTCACCGTTTCTCAGCCTCTAGTTACTCAAACAATCTCACTGTTTCTCTGAATTGAAAACATTCTCAGAGAAAAATGCAGACTTTGAAGGAAAACTAGAACCCCCATTACATAAACTCGACGACCCACCAGTGTTGAAGACGCGAACTTGGTTGGTCTGGCAGTTGTCCTTGACGTAACACCAATTGGCCCCACCTCTTTCCGGGGCAACCCGCCTCCTCCCTTCCCGGCTCCGGCTGCTGGTGGGCTTGCGGCAACAGGACCCTCTCCCACCTCATTCTTCTCTTTTCCCGTGGACAAAAAAGAAACCAATCGACAACACAAGGCGCCAAGAAAGCGCAAGAGGGCAAACGCCCTTCAAGAAAAGAGCAGAATTTCAATCTTTGAGAAGAGGACACGGGCTCAAAGGATCGAAGGGGTTTCTCTTTGGTGTCATGCAGAGGGGGAGAGCGAGAGCAACGAGAGCGGAACAAGAACGTCGAAGAAGCAGCAAAAAGCTGTGTCCTTTCTGGGGGAAGCCGAGCGGAAAGGGTAGATTTTTGCGAGTGAATGCAAAGAGCTTCTGCTCTTTTCTCTTTCCCTTTTTTCTCTGCCAAGAAGTTGTCCTGATAAGATAGTGATAATTATTATTATTATTATTATTATTATTATTATTATTATTTATTTTTTAAATTTTCATTTGAGCTTAGTTTAATCCGCCATCAGATTTATGGATTTTCCCAATATTATGAAGAATTTTCATAATACAAATAAGATCAAGAGGGATGATACAAGGAAAGATAACTGGATTATAAACTCAT
Organism: Eucalyptus pumila; assembly: GCA_016097595.1. Classification (NCBI taxonomy): domain Eukaryota; kingdom Viridiplantae; phylum Streptophyta; class Magnoliopsida; order Myrtales; family Myrtaceae; genus Eucalyptus; species Eucalyptus pumila. Next base: position 4,248,964 of record CM027847.1, read on the forward strand.
TTCAGATTCGGCATGTCAAGCCAAATCTGACCAAAAAAACTATGTCATTTAATTTAACAATCATATTTTTCTAATACGATAACAGCACTGATGTTTGAAGCTTGAAAATTTTGAATGGATTTTGCGAGTAATTAATTGTTATTTAATTTTTTATGAATTGTGATGGGAGGATTCGAGTGAATTGATTCACGCATAACTCATGTATAGATATAATTGGTTCAATCGATGTCAGAATTTTGACATATTTCGAAATGGTTTTCATAAGGGTAAAATAAAGGAGATTAAAGTCTGGTAAGAATATATATTTTTTTATTTTTTATGCTGAGTGCTCCGACCGGGGGGGGGGGCGCTTTACTCATTTTTTGGTATATCATGGAATAAAAATTCAAATAATATTAAACTCGAGTGTTTAGTTGTTGTATCTTAAAAGCTATATAACACGCATCTCGCTAGAAGTCATAGGGATCGGCGGAGAAGGTTTCAATGGTCACGTGCCATAGGATGTCGGATCGCGTAAAGCAAAAGGTTAATAAAGCAAAGAAAAGAGGAGCTCATTGGGTGCAGCAGATGCAAGATTCAGTATATGGTCTTTTGACCCTTTCCATGGAGGCATAGAAGGTTATTCTTCTTCTTTGCCTTCAGACAAAAGAGAGAAGCTCTTGACTGACAAGTTACAAAACCATGTTTGACTATTGATACTGAAAGACAGATTCACAAGTTTCCACAGACTAAGGATATGGTCGTGCTGGTTTACAAGCGATGCCGCTCATTTTCACGTTGTCTTTGCGGAAGAGAGTAAGCATGCTGCGACATGAAAGTTGACGTCCGAACCATGTATGTCATCTTCATGAAATGACCTCAGCTTTATAACTACTTGATTTTTCAATACCGAGGTGTGTCCACTCCATGATCAGTCCGTGAGAGACCAATGCGGTTCACAATTTCCGGCATAATGCATACGCTAGACGACTCTTGTCCAATGTCTTCGCTACGGAAAGTGAGTTAAGCCCCATGTCGGAGCATTTTATCCACATTCATTGCAGATCAAGGAGTTAACTCATGACCAAGATTTTATCCTCAGCATATGGAAGGCTTGAAGTATGTACTTCAGCAAAAAACATACAGTTGATCATATAAAAATGTATAAAGTAGAAGAGCACATGAATTATCATGCATATATCTGTCGCAACCAGAAAAATTCCTCAAGGGCAATTGAAATTTGATTCAGCAAGTATCATTATTATTGAGCAAGAGATGGGATAAACATCAAGTTGAATGAGCTTGAGCTTGAGCTTGAGCTTGTTATTGGATATAAATGAATTAACATTCATATCGTCAATAATTTTTCCTTATCCACGGATTTAATGTAACACTCTTGGGTTTCTTGAAGGCTCCATGCCAGACATTCCTTGAGCCTGAATATTTTGAAATGGTAATCCAGACATGTAAATGGCAGGTCATAGTAAAGTGTTCAGACTATTTCTGTGCAATCAGTTTACCCTTTTATTGAGAATCTATGAAAACTAGCATGCCATATGGAAAACCGAACCATGAACTTCCTCAACTAGATATTGCTTCAGCAGGAATTCCAATCCAAAGTCTCTCCCAATCTACCTGTAAGTGGAACAGAAAAGCACATGGTTAACTAGAATAAAAATATGAAGATGGTATCGGTTCATCAACCACACACATCAAGCAACATTAGTAAGCATATTTTGTGCACTGCACACTTATACACAAGACAAAAAAAGTTGCATAGTATTTGGAGTAGGTGATACTACCAACCATATAAGTTATTAGCACATGTAGACACCAGCTCCTAATGTTGTCTAGTGCTATCTGCTTCAAAGAATCAGCAATTCGATTTGATTGAAGATTGATTGCTGCTGGATTGAAAGATGAAAAACTGAATTATCTAAATTATCATGCTCGGGTATGGTCCTATATTCCTTCACCTTTGGCTCGACCACAGTACATTAATGAATTGGTATTGATGGCCTCGCTGGCAACAAAGGTTTGCAGGATATCTTACATTGAAGTGGTTAATCATAAGACTGCAATTGGCGAATTGCTACAGCATAAAGACTGCAAAATTCGGAATGATGAGGCCCATAACCACATTTTCAAGAGGAAGCCTTCTGAACCATGATTTCCTACAAGTAGGAAGACAATAAGAACTGCCCTTCAAAAAGTAGGGCCTCAGTCACATGAGATCGCCGCAGCAGACATACCTTGATTCTACAAAATATACTTCACCAAGCTGATCTGCTCGGGCCAGGTTCGGCCGAGTCACGTAAGGCCCCCATGGAACGGCACTTGCGCAAGCTGGTTCTTCAGGTATTTTCTTGGTTAAAGGAATTACTACTTCTTTTCCTTACATATACGGTATCTTTATAATTTCGATGCTGAGAGGAGGAGCCACAAACCCAAAAGTGCAAGAGAAGCTGATGGCCAAACTTAAATAGCACACAAGTAAAAAAAAAAAAAAAATTTGAAAGTAAAGTGTCGCATTTTTCTGACATTTCCGCAGATAGTTGCTACGTTGACAGCAGACAGAAATATTGTTATATGCAGATCTGGTTCTTATCACCTTACTGTTCAATTAAAGATTGGTCCTCTCGTGTATATGGTTCTATCTCCAGCCCCACTTCATAGCTGCATCTTCCCAAGTCAATTTACTGTACCAAGGTGGTAGGTCCTGATTTCGTACTTCAACTGTACCAGACATTTTACATTCATATGCCCTCTCCCATGAAAAAGTTTTTTAACACGTGTTAGCGACGTATTTTGTCTCCATGATGCTCAGGCAAAACCATTTTACTAAAAAAGAGAAATTCAATGCCTTCGAGTAGAGAAGAATTGGGACAAAAAGAAGCTGACTTGTCCTTCTCGGCAAGAATGTGAATATTATCCTTCAAATGTGAGATTGTAACGTACTTTCACAATTTCCTGTCTTACGGCGAAAGCCACAAACTACAATTTTCAAAATTAGAACACCACAGCCAAATAGCATGCTTCTCCAACTAGGCAAGTTGCGGTCCATCAAACGATTTGGTATAACCTTGAGCACAAATCTAATCACGTCGATCTCCACATGAATACATGACAAGCATGTATCTTACAAACATTCATTAAATGGCGAAGTGATATAAATTGATTCCAAATATGAAAATCTTCTTATGAGGCTGCATTTGTTTCTCAGAAAACGAATGATCTAAGAAATATTTGCTAAAAAAATGATAATTTATATTGCTTACAGAAATAAATGAATGAAAAATATCTCTATCCTTTACGGAAATGTTTTGATATAAAATGTTGGAGATAACAAAAACATTTTTATTAACTGATTTTTTACAAATGATATAAATGATTATTTTCAGAAAAGTATTTTCCAAATCATTCCTTTTGCATGAAATAAAAGAAGCCTAAACTTAGACACCTCTATTCTGGGAAAATTGCCAAAAAAGTCCTAAACGTCTTGGCTTTGTGCCGATTTAGTCATAAACATTTTTTTGGTGCCGATTTAGTCCTAAACATTTTCACGTTGTGCCAATTCAATCATTTCCGGCCAATTTTGGCCGGATTTTGCTGACTGGACGCTGGCCGGCTGACGTGGCCTGATTGGCGCGCGTGTACAATTTTTAATAATATTTTAATATTTTTGAATATTTTTGAATATTTTTATTTTATTTTTCTCTTTTTATTTTATTTTTATTCTTTATTTATTTTATTTTTTTTATTTTCTCTAGTTTTTTTTCTTCTCATCTTCTTCCTCTAGCCGGTCGCCGGAGCTTGGCGACAGGCCAGAGGCGATGGGCGCGAGGTCGACCTTGCCGGCCACCTCGCCAGTGGCCACAAGCGCGGCCTCGCGCCGGGCGGGTGAGGCTCGCCCTCACGGCCTGGGTGGCGAGGGTCGAGCCTCGCTGGAGGAAGAAGATGAGAAGAGAAAAGAAAAATAAAAAAATAAAGAATAAAAATAAAAATAAAAAGTGAAAAAATAAAATAACAAATGAAAAATAAAAAAAATATTCAAAAATATTAAAATATTTATTAAAAATTGTATACGACAGCGCCGATCGGCCACGTTAGCCGGCCGGCATCCAGTCAGCAAAATCCGGCCAAAATTGGCCGGAAAGGACTGAATTGGCACATACGTGAAAATGTTTAGGACTAAATCGGCACCAAAAAAATGTTTATGACTAAAACGGCACAAAGCCAAAAGGTTTATGACTTTTTTGACACTTTTCCCCCTCTATTCCTTTCTTTTTCTTTTTCCTTAAATTATAAAGAAAATTTTCTAGAAGTTGATTGCGCAAGTACATCAGGAATCCTGTAAAAGGAACAGATCAAAACTGAAAAGGGAACAATAAAAACTCCTCAAAAAACTGGAAAGATTAGAGCAATCACTGCATGAACGTTTAAAAGCTCCTAAAACAAAGAATAACAGTTATATTTTGTGCGGATTTCCAGCCTATTAAAAGTTAGAATTGTGATGGTAGTCCAAGATAGCGTTGGAATTGCAAGGATGACTGACCTTGTTCAGGTCAGATCCATCAGAAGGTTGGTTTACATTCGACACAGGAACTGGATTAGCAGGTTCTGCATAGGGCTCCAGCGAAGAGGCTTCATTTCCATGCACATCATCAGCTTGTCCATCATCAACTGAGTCCGGCTGCATAACTCTAAAAGCATTTGGCTCACTGTTATAATCACCGTCGGCATCATGAGTTCTTTTTCTGCTACAGGAATAGAGAATTGGAATCAGATCAACGTTTGTTAAGTAAAACCGATCAGGTAAATGGGGAAAAAAAAGAAGACTCACCTCTTTAGCTCAAAAAAGGTCTGGAGAGCGCTAGGATAGTTTCATTGGTGTATAGATCACCAAAATTCTCCATCACTCGCCTGAAATATTGATTTACCTCGGATGGCTTTTGATGGTGCGAATGACAACTATGAGAAGCAACATTAGATTCCATAGCTACTTTTGATTTGGCACGTACAAGCAATTCAAAAGCACAATATCAGGACCATAATTCTATGATTTGGAAGAAGTTTGGGGAAATCAATAGTCTGGGGAAATTCGCACAATCAAAAGCTCTTCGAGATGGACAAATATTTCAAGCAAGAGTGATAGAGAATTTTTGGTATTCATACAAGCTATTCAAAATAATCGTATCACAATAATAACCCTGCAATTGAAATAAGTGAAAACTTTTTGGAGAGACCTATAGCTATATATAATATGAAGGGAAAACATGTACAATAGGTACTTGACTTCTTAATTAATTGACAATATCTTCCACCACCGGAAATCTCTTTAGATGATTTTGAAGAAAATTTTCTGATTTTGTATTGGTTATGGCGATTCGGGATTGAATATGGTGATTTTGTCAATTTATAAAATAAAGATTCACATGGAAAGAAACCTAAAATAAGATCGAATCCATTTACTTAGAGTGAATACACAGATCAGACCTCAAAAGTAGGACGTCACCTACATAATGATATCTAAAGGTTGAGCCTTAGTGTAATGGTAAAAGGTTACTCTATTGTGAGATAAGGTCATGAGTCTGAGTCATTAAAATAGCCTCTTTAGAAACTAGGGACATGATTATATACATGAACCCCCTCCTAGGCCCACACAGTACAGAGGAGCATTGTGCACTAGGATGCCATTTTGTCACGTAAGGTCCGAGCTTTAACTTCAAGAAAACATCATTTCTTAATGAAAACAAAACACGACAAGATCTTGGGTACCATTATCTCGAAAATCCACAGCCAGAAATAGAAAAGCTCAAAAACCAAATCCAGCTTCTTGAAGAAGGAAGGTTCAGACCATTTGACCCATTATCACCCCCTGTTAAAACTGGGTTTTTACCCCCGCCACCTCAAACATCCATTTTTGCCACTATTCCACCAGATCCTTACAGAAGAGAACCGGATATGGCAAACTTACGAAATCGTATCAAAACCCTGCAGAAGGAAAATAGGAAAGAAAAGGCATCACCCGAAAAGGCATCACCTACAAGATCAAGTTCCATTATCATAAGAGAAAGGCCAGAACAGATGATGCTATCAAATCCATTAGAATCTTTTCTAAAGGATTTAGGCACCCAGGAACCTGACCCTGTTATCCAACAGCCAGAACAACCTGATCTTCCCAAAACTTTGCTCCCAGTAGAGCAAACTTCTCATGATATTGAAACAGAATCTTCAGTATCTCTTTCCTCCTCCTCATCCTTCTCAATTCCTACAGTCGATACCCTCCCCTTTGCACCAGTCACTTCATCAGTATTCATGGCTGACCCACCAGATGTTGACATGGAATCAGATTATTCTGACACAGAAATGGGTCAGACAAGCAATCCTACTCACAATCCTACTCAGCATGTGTCCCTCGCATCAAAACAATTCTTCACCATTGATGATATTCCTTATCAGAAATGGCCGATAAGGCTTGAAGAATTTCATACATGGCTGAAGACCCAGTCTATCACCAATCATGATATGAATGATGTCTTGTACAATTTTGTTACAAGATTCACAGGAAGCTTGAAGTTCTGGTGGCAATCACTTTCAGAACAGGACCAGATTCATTTTCTAATGTCACCTAATTTCAGCCATGCCCTCACTCTCTTATATCATGTCTTTGTGGGAAAACCCGGTGATCTCATAGAGATAAAAAGAAGAGAGTTTTTTGAAAGACGATGCTGCTCCCTCCAAAAGAAACATCTTGATAAGCATTTTAAATTAATGCTTCAAACCTTTTATCAAGTTGGAGCAGACCCAAATTTGAAGCATGTCTTTCTTACTTCCATCCCGAAGGAACTATCCCAGATGGTTGAAAGATCATTCTTTGGAAAACAGAGGCGGATACAAGATATTCCCTTAGGAGAAATGCAGCAAGAAATCCATCTATGCCTAGAAGAATTATGCTTAAAACGCAGGATGGTACAAACATACATCACAGATGAAAAACGCCTCGAATCAGCCTGCTCCCGTCAGGAACTAAAAATTAAATGCTCCAAGAAAGACTGTGATGGTACATGTGGCAAGTATTCTCGGAAGAAGAAACACTACAAGAAGTTTTGGATAAAGAAATCCAAACATGGCTCCAAGCATTTCCGGAAAAAGAAGAAATGGCGATACCTCCGCAAAAGAAAAGATAGCACAAGCCACAAGAAATCAAATCGTTGCTACATTTGCAACCAGAAAGGACATTTTGCTAAAAATTGTCCTCAAGCGAGAAAAGGTCAGAATCATCTAATTCATCGTATTGAGAACGAAATAGGTATTTCTCTCGAAAATGATGATATTGAATCCTTATTCTCTACTGATGAAGAACCATCTAAACAAACTCTTTGTACCATTCCCTCTTACCAAACTTCCAGTGAAACTGAGTCAGACTCAGAGTCTGAAGAAATTTTCCATATATCACCATCATCTCCAGAACCAAACCTTGACATATTTTCAAGTCAAACTCAATGTCCACACTTCCCCGTAAAAATCCTTACATCAAAGTTTGCTAAGCCTATTACTGTTATTGCTCTCATTGACACAGGAGCAAGTTGTTCCATCCTAGATACCAAAATTCTTCCTGAAGAATTCTGGACCCCTTACATCCGATACTTCAATTCTGCGTCAGGAGATACTTTCTCCACAAATGTCAGAACCACTCCAGTAACTGTCCAGTTCTTCCCGCAGTGTTCCATAACTGCAAAGATTTTTGGATCTAACCTTCCCAATAAAGATCTAATAATTGGGTGGGACATCATGACTCAAATCTCTCAGCTTCGCATCATTCCTGGAAAAGGTCTTAGATATAAAGATCAATTCTTTGAGTTTGTTAATATCCAGAGACTGTTTTCCATTGAAATGAGTCTACTAGATCCGATTATGCAGAAGTTGTTAGAATCTTGTTCAGAATCCCATGCAGAATTCGCCCAAAAGTGTTCCCATCCTTTATGGGAAAACCCAGAGTTCTTTGTTCGCATTCCTTTCAAGAAAAATGAAGACATAAATCCAACCAAGGCAAGCCACATGGGAATGAAGCCAGAACATTTGGTTCTAGCTCAAAGGGAATGCTCGGAACTTTTGCAACAAGGCCTTATTGAAGTCTCTGACTCACAATGGGCTTGTGAAGCCTTTTATGTCAATAAGCGTGCCGAGCAAAACAGAGGAAAAATGAGATTGGTAATCAACTGTCAACCTCTCAATCTTTTCCTCCAAGATGATAAATTTCCTTTACCATCTAGAGATTCTCTCTTTAGTGGTCTAACCAAAGCCCACATCTATTCCAAATTCGACCTCAAAGCCGGATTTTGGCAATTGGGCATCCATCCCGAAGATAGATCCAAAACAGGATTCGTATTCCTAACCAGCACTTCCAATGGAAAGTTCTTCCTTTTGGCTTGAAGGTAGCACCATCCCTTTTCCAAAAGGCCATGTGCCGCATCTTCCAACCAATTCTATCAAGTGCAGCTGTCTACATTGATGATATTCTGCTTTACAGTCTTGATGAGCAGACACACTGTCAACTCCTTGAGCAGTTTGCAGAAATCGTAAAGAAGCATGGTATTATGCTTTCGCAAAGGAAGATGAATATTGCCCAGACAGAAATTGAATTTCTTGGTATGCACCTTAACAAAGGTACATATTACCTAGGGCCACATATCGCTCAAGAATTATTGAAATTTCCTCAGAACAACTTCACAACAAAGCAAGTTCAGCAATTTCTTGGAATAATCAACTATCTCAGGGTTTTTGTCCCAAATATTGCAAAGCTTCTAATTCCTTTGCAATCCATGCTGAAGAAGAATTCCCCACCTTGGGGAAAAGCTCAGACCAAAGCAGTCGCTGAACTCAAAGAGATTATGTAGAATCTCCCACCATTACAAATACCATCAACAGGCAAACGAATTCTCCAAACTGACGCCAGTGATGAATACTGGGCAGCTGTTCTTTTTGAAGAAATTGATGGTATGACTCATCTGTGCCCATAAGAGTGGAAAGTTTTCTCAAGCTGAAATACATTACCATTCCACTTTCAAAGAAATCTTAGCAGTCAAAAATGGAATCAAAAAATTTGAGTTTCATCTCATTGGCCACCACTTCTTGGTGGAATTAGACATGGCATCTTTCCTCAGATGACCAAGTTTAAACAAAAGCAGATTCCAAATTCCCAACTGCTTCGATGGGCTGAATGGTTTTCAAAATACTCCTTTGAAACTAAGCATATTCCTGGAAAGAAGAATGTACTTGCTGACTTCTTATCAAGGCCAAAAGCACCAGCCAAAATCAACATGTATATCAAAAGGCCTGCTTTCCATATGCTCAACCATGGAGTAAAATACAAAATCGAGAACATCAAAGATTTACAAAGCTGGAAATATCCCCAAGAGATTATTCAGCAAATCCAGAACGACAACCTTGCTGAGAACCTGGAGAACCTCATGTGGCAAAGCCACACAGACCTATTCAGATTCAATGGAGGTTCGATTCTTTATCCTTTTGGGTTAAATATGAATTATCCATTCATTCATCCTCTTATCTGGAAGGAAGATGATTTCCCTGAACAGCTCAAAACGTTATTATGGTACTTAACCAATAAGTATCCGATAGCTTTTGAAATCCCAACCAGAAAATTCATTGCCAACCTCACGAGGATATTCCTGCTCGGAAGAAATATTGAAAAAGAATGTGATAGAAATCTTTTAGAATTTCTAAATTGGTTCTATCATCCTACATGCTGGAAACAAGATTTGGAAAAAGAACTGAGATCTATGACGCCAAATCCTGAGGTCCATATCATCCTGTTTTTCCGACGTCCTTGGAATTTTTGCAGAAATAATGGAAGTATTCTCGATGTACCACTAGAAATAGGAACCACATCCTATAAACCTAACTTGAACAGCCGAGAAGCCCGGATTTACAAATCTTATCCTAGATCGTTCGACTTTGTGAACATGAATATCGAGAACTCCGAGAGAATTTCGTGCCGGGAAAACAAGACCATTCCCGAAGATATATGGAATAATGCACCCACTACGTGGGATCATTATGATCTAGCACCAGAAGCTAAGGAAGCACTCGGACAATACAGACAAGCCTCATCGTCCCAAGAGCCTGAAATGACAAGTGAAGATGACATTGTCCAATCCACCCAGGACCCCTATGCACACTTTGGAGGACCTCTGTCCCAGGATCCCTACGAACAATTCCAAAGCATGGACACATCTTTCTATGCAGATCCATCCAACTGGCCTCAGCCAGAATTCCTGACCCTCAAGAAAATGAAAATACAAACTGGGTTGAAGAAGAAGCATTACATTGGGCGCATGAACAAGCATCCTCATCATGAAGGTTGAACCAAATCCTCTCACCGGAAGACCTTGAAGCCCTTGAACAGAAGTACGAGGCACATCTACTAGAAGACAGCTCGGATGACTCAGTTTGTAGCTACAATGCTCGTGACGGACGAGACCGTTGAGTCCGTACAGTTTCACTGTAGCAAATCAATGTTCACTTTTACTGTAGCACTAGGCTAGGGAATGTACTGTTCACAGTACAGTTGCTGTTCATAGTGTGTGAATAATTCCCTTTCGGTGCCCCTGTTTGTTTCTGGACTCGTGAGCTAGGTCCCTGTGTGTGTCCTTGTGACCTCTTATTGCCTATATAAGGCAAGGAGGGTGTAATGTTTTGGGCAGAGTCCCCTGAAGTAAAGTGTGTGCTTTGTGAAAATCTCTCCATGGCTTTCTAAACTCCCTCTTCTTCTCCAGCCTGGTAGGATCCTTCAAGAAATGCAGCTTGCGTAGGTTAGAAACGTTTCCATCCTGGCATCTCTGAGTGTCTCTAGGCTCTGAACTAAAGGGCTGAGTGGTTTCCTGCTAAAAGGCTGTCCCTGAAGGGCTTGAACGGGGTTGTTCACCCATGTGGGATGCATACCTGCAAGAAATTTACTCTCCTTCCCTGGTTCTAAGGCTAGGCCCATTCGGCCTTTTTTTGGTGAGATTTTATGGTAAAAAATTGGAACAACAAATAAATTCAAGGTTCATATTGTCAAAATCGGAAACATCAGGATAAAGTGCAAAAGAAGCTGATGGCAAGACATATGTGGCACACAAGTCAAATACATTAGAAGTCGGATGTCACATTTTTCTAACATTTCCACTCGTTGTTGCTACATTGACAGTGGAAAGAAAAATAGTGATTTGCAGATCTAGTTCTTATCCACTTAACTGTTTAAACAAAGATTGATCTTCTTGTCTACATCATTCTTTCTCCAGCTCCACTTCATTTCTGCATCTTTCCAAGTTACTTTCCATGTACCAAGCTGGCAGGTCCTGATTTTGTTATTCAGCTATACCCGAAATAAAGTTTGGGAAACCTGGAGTGCCAAAACTTGGCACGGGGATACTTAAGTGCCAAAATTGCGGAAATGTATACTTACGTGCCAGTTTCAGAGTAAAGTGGAACATTTAAGTGTCACTCCGACTAAAATCCGGCCAAATGGCTGACGTGGTAATTTTCAAGCGAATTGGGTGCAAAATGGCGTCATTTTGCATGCTGACATGGCGAGAAAATGTAAAAATGACGTTGTTTTGTGTATGATGTATAAATAATTAATATAAAAATTTATTATATTAAATTAAAACTTTATTTTATTTAAATATTCTAAAAAATTAAAAACTTAAAATTAAAAAAACTTAAAATTTAAAAAATTAAAATTTAAAAACTTAAAATTAAAAAAATTAAATTAAAAAAAATTAAAATTTTAAAAAAATTAAATTGTAAAAAAATTAAAATTTAAAAACTTAAAAATTTTTAAAAAATTAAAATTTTAAATAATTAAAATTTTAAAGAATTAAAATTTTAAAAACTTAAAATTAAAAAAAAATAAAATTAAAAAACTTAAAATTGCCACCTTAGCCGCCCCCTTCGCCCCCCCTTTTTTTTTTTAATTTAAGTTTTTAAAATTTTAAGTTTTTTAAATTTTAAGTTTTTAAAATTTTAAGTTTTTCAAATTTTAATTTATTTTAAATTTTAATTTATTTTTAATTTTAAGTTGTTTTTTAATTTTAAGTTTTTTTAATTTTAGGTTTTTTTAATATTAATTTTTTATAATTTTAATTTTTTTTTTAAAATTTAAGTTTTTTAAATTATAAGTTTTTTAAATTATAAGTTTTTTTTAATTCTAATTTTTTTATTTTTAGAATATTTTAAATAAAATTAAGTTTTAGTTTAATTTAATTAATTTTTATATTAATTATTTACACATCGACACAAAAAGATGTCCTTTTTGCATTTTGTTGCCACGTCGGCGTGTAAAATGGCGTCGTTTTGTGTCCAACTCGCCGAAAATTTGCTATGTGAGCCATTTGGTGGATTTTTGCCACTTGTGTTCCACTTTTCTTTTTCTTGGCCGGCAAGTGTACCTTTTAAGTTTTACATTTTTTGAAGTTTTGGCACTGGCTGTTCTTCTACCCCCAAAATATTACCTCGTATACCTTCTCTCTATGAAGCATTGAAACTTTTCAAGAGCCTCCGTGTCGTGTCGAACACTTTGACACGTGTTTGACACTCTCGAACACTTTCCGACACTCGGTCAACACGTGTCGGAAAATCCGACACTTGGTCAATTTTCTTGACACTCTCCGACATTCAAGTCGGAATTCTAACATACGAGTTTCCGATACGTGATTCCGATATCGAGGTCAATTTTAAAAATTCAATAAATTAGAGGCCAATATATATATATATATATATATATATATATAATATATATATATGTGTGTGTGTGTGTGTGTGTGTGTGTGAAAGAATAAAACACAATAATAAAAAAAAAAATGGAGAAAAAAGAAATACCTAGTTTTCTCCTCTTTTCTGACTCCCACTTCCCGTGATATACAATCCACCTCTTAAGTTTTTTTTTTCTCTTTCAACATATCTAACACGCGAGTCCAGAATATGGATCGCTTGTTTTTTCTTCAACTTTTATAAATTATTGAAATAGAGTTGAATTTGTCAAATTGAAACAATGAATGATATTAATAAATGGCGGATTAGTGTTTTTAATATATATTTATTCTAGGCTTTTTTAATTAATTATTTAAGAATTTAATTCAAATTAATTTAAAATATAAAAATATATATTTAATATACAACGTGTCCCAACGTGTCGGAATTCTTTGTTTTTTGAGAAATGACGTGTCGGCATGTCGTATCGTGTGTGTTGCGTATTGCGTGTAAGTGTTGGTGCTATTTAGCCCTCTCCCATGATAATGTTTTTTAACATATATGTTAGCGACATTCCTTACCTCCACGCTGCTTAAACAAAACCATTTTTCTTTAAAAAAGAAAATGAAATTCATCGCCTTTGAGTAGAGAAGAATAGGGAAAAATAAGAAGCTGACCTGTCCTTTTCCGTAAGAATGTGAATATTATCCTTCAAATATGAGATTGTAACGTACTTTCACAATTTCCTATCTTTTTGCTTCTCGACACCATTTTTCTTAAAAAGAGAGACTCACCTTTCAACAACAGAAGGGGCCAGAAGGGTTCATTTTTCTTTTCCATGCACATTATCAGCTTCTCCATCATCAACTCAGTCTAGCTGGATAACTCTAGAAGACTCACTGCTATAATCACCATTTGGCATACCACTACTTAAATTCCCATGAGTTATTCTTCCTCCAAGAATAGAAAATCAGAACTGGAGTAACCTCTGTTAAGTAAAACCGATCAGTTAAATGGGAAAAACAGAAGACTCACCTCCTGGAGCTCGAAAAGGGTATATAGGTTGAGTGCTAGGACAGTTTCTACAGTGTATTAATCACCAAAATTCTCCGTCACTCTCGCCTGAAAAATTGATTTGCAACGGATGGCTTCTAATAAGGTGAATGATAACTATCAGAACTGCCATTAGACTCGATAGCTACTTTTGATTTGGCTCATACAAGCAATTGAAAAAAAAACAGTATCATGACCATAATTCTATAATTTGGAAAAAAGCTGTTTGGGGCAATTTATAATCTGTGGGCTTTGATGCAGGTGCTTATATTTATTAATTCACACAACCAGAAGCTCTTCGAGGTAGACATATATTTCAAGCAAGAGTGATAGAGAATTTTTGGTGATCATACAAGGATTCAAAATAACAGTATCATGACCATAACAGCATGACTTTTAGATAGGTGAAAACTCCATGGGGAGACCTATAGCTATGTATAATAGCAAGGGAAAACATGTAAAACATGCACTTGGCTTTTGCTTTGAATTTTAATTACTCGACAAAATCTTTGGCAGCACGGAAATCTCGCTAGATGATTTTGAAGAAAATTTTCTGATTTTGTATTGAATATGGTGATTTGGTATTGAATATGGTGATTTTGTTGATTTACAATATAAAACTTTACATTGAAAAAAATCTCAAATAAAACCAAATCCATTTGCTTAGAGTAAATAGTAGATCTCACAAGAAAAGTAAATAACTAGCAAATATGTAGATGTCACCTAGACTATGATACCCTAAGGGTGAGCCTTTGTGCAACAGTAAAAGATTACTGTATTGTGATTAAGGTTACAGGTTTGAATCACAAAAATAGCTCTCTAGAAACTAGGGGCATGACTGTATACATGAACCCCTTCCCATGGAGGAGTGTTGTGCGGTAGGATGCCATTTTGTCTTGCAAAATATGAGCTTTAATTCCAAGAAAACATTATTTCTCAATGAAAACGAAACACATAGATAAACTTTTCATATTATATGATAAGTGAAGTCTTCTTTCTGGGAGATTTTATGGTCACGAACTAGAACATCAAATATATTCATGGTTCATATTGTTACCGGATGGCCATGCCCTTTCTGAACTGCGATATTGATATGATTTTTCTAATTCAGGTACTCTTACGATCTAGGTCGCTAGAATTGATTATCCAATCAACCCACCTCATACTCATTAAATTAAGAGATATTACATGAACATAATGTCGTATATTCTTTGAGTTAATATAGGCATTCAGGTTCATAGAGACTAGTAGGGCAAGTAAAGGTTTAGTTTTTTTGATTAGTTATGGACAATGTTGCACCTCATAGATATAAAGCATATACAACTACAGAAGACCGTTACCGTCACCCAACTATTTCTTTAAACGTACTATCACCGAAATTGTTGATCAACTAACCCATTGCTTCTAATCAGCTGCTTAAGGTAACAAGACTTTGGGAATGGCTAGAACACAGTTTGTCCTGTTTACCCAGGTTTGTGCAATGAACCATGATGAATTCCATTGATCAAGAAAGTGAAAATAGAAAATCGAGAAGTCCATGCAATTAAACCAGTGAACCAAAAATCGAGAAATTGATTCCTGTACGAAGCAGTTCAATGAGCAGAATACACATTTATTCATATTTAAATCACTGAAGTGCATCGAACTCTTGAAGTATAAGAAAGTCGTTGGGATTATGTCCATAGCCTTCAAGATCGGAGTGTTGTGAACACCTCATTTGAACTTCCGCCAAAGGCGGCGGGGTTGTTTGGCAAAGTTAAGAAACCGTTATGATCACCGTTGCTATAAAGTCCTTGAAGAGAATAAGAAGTTTGCAGGGATTTGTGTTGGATCCAAAAAAATTAATGGCAACTTCGAAAATTTGGAACGAGGCACAAATGATGACCAGAGGAAGAACTAATTGAAAATGCAAATGTTTTTTTGCTTTGATGTAACTAAAAATCTGAAGTCCGCGACCTTTTAAAGTGGTTGGACATGTTTATAGCTTGACAAACATTAAGTGAAATAACAAAAGTCCATAGAGCAGAAGAAAAACCACACAAACAATAAATGAGACAGACATAAAGTCCCTGGTCCTTCTGACAAAGAGGAAACCTCATGTTCCTTGACAAAGAAAAACAAACGAGGCTTCCCCTTTTCCATATGAAAGCAATTATTTATTGTTAAATCATAGCCCACCATAAATGATGCTGATTTCCTTTTGTTTTCAATTTTCTGACGCTCACCATAAATCAAGGCATTTTAAGAATACTACCAACCAAATCTAGAGTTCAGAAATCAACATGCTCAAATCTTCAACAATTAATTTTATATTATTTTAACAATTCGATCCACAACCCTAAGGATTGGAGCCCATGGGTGGACTCCACGAAATTCCACACCGGCAGCTGACTTCTCTGGCGAAGTCAAGAAACCATCCCGATCGCTGTCTCAAACGCAATCCTCCAAGAGAGCCAAAAGTGCAGGGCAACAAACTTCGAAACTCTCAAATTCGTTGCTCAAAACTTTAGAATCACAACCCAGAACAACTACCAGCGCCAACCTTAATCGATGAATTGTTCTCCAAATCCTCCAATTTTTTGTGCACTCATTCACGAGTAGCCACGCATTTCAATTGTTGAAATGCCTTGACAAGAGGGTGATTGCTTACATTTGAAGTATCTAGTCTACTTGGCTGTCCTAATTATTTATGTTATGTTAAGCCAGGTTTACCCTGGTGCTCTGCCCTTATTAGTGCTAACAGCGGTGAAAGCTATCCTCGCCCTTATGCCATCTGATGTTCTATCAGTGCAATGTTAGCATATTTTTCACGGCTTCGAAATTCTTGTTCCAGTTTCCTTACTTGTACATGACTGCTGAAACCAGAAACCTTTCTTGTAGAGGACCGGCCTTCAACCAAGGGCCACGCAGCCCCTGGTGGGGGATAGTCCTTGGGTTACCTGTTTCAAGTGGTGCACGAGATCTTGATTGCGAAAGATTTGCCAATTACTTAGCAGGAGTTTCTCTTAGAGTTGGATGAATTTTAAATGTCATCATGTCCAGCCTTCAAGTAGATGCTGCCTTATGTATGCAAACATGTATCATAAAGTGAGTCATTTCTTGGACTTTACCCAGCAAACCGTGACTTCTAGAACTTGAAAGCGTGAGCCGCCTCATTTTCAATAAACCAACTTAATTCTCGGTTTGTGGATCGCTGACATGGCCTTAATGACTATGGCTTGGCAGGCTAACATGGAAAAAATTAACTTCTAGTCCCAGTAGACCTATGTTTGCTTAATCGCCTGATAGAGCATTCTTTTTTATATTGTCTGCTGTTAATAATCTTATTCCAGTTGAGGCTTACACTATTCTTTTCCCGTACTAAAACTGAGGATACGCTTGCCTTTACTATACCAACATCAAAATATCATCCTTTATTAAACTCATTACTGCCGAGGAGTTTATTCTCTGCGTGAAACTTGTTATAACAACCTCAAACAACCTAAATAAACAAGACAATGGTCAATTCTTCAATCAGCCATACCCACAAACAACGAGGAGGCATTTTGTGTGTTAGATGCAGAAATGGCAGTGACATGTGGTGTAGCAAACCAATCAAAAGTGAGCCAAATACATGCAGCATCAAGCAATGAGATTAATAGACTACGGGCAATGATTATTGGTCGGTTACATATACAATACTTTTTCATGGACGAGGAACATTTTGATGTCTCATCTTATGAAAAAATAACGAGGATCGTACATGACGTCAGGAAGTTCCTGCGTCAAGAGTTTCACAGTGAACCAGACTTACAAATAGCATATTAGACATCAATCTTAATCAAGCAAAGATCAGGAGGCATATCGATCTCCTTAGTTAGCTTGAAGACTTTGTCAGCTGTCAAATGCAAATGGGACAACTTGATGAATTTATGGTTGGAATGGCCTCTACATGGGATACGTCAGGACATTCTCACCCAATCAAATGTAACTGGGCAAGAAAATGTTTCAAACTGATTTTGCCAAATCAACTCTCTCATCTTGCCGGATATCCTCTCATCTGCCATCAGAAATATAACAACTAGCTTGTAAGCATATATGAGATCATATACAGATGCCCAAATGGGACTCATCCACCTGAAGATAGAGCTTAACTCCGAAGCAAGATCGCATTTTCCATTGAGGGGTCCTTTCTTGTCTTAGATTCATGATTCCCAGTTAATCTTAATCGCAGTCGAACTGTTTGCATATGTATCCAGGTAAGCGTAGGCATTTACAAAGGGTACATCATCGAACATAATACTCCCTAGGTATACACACACACGATTTTGGTCCTCCCACTCCATGATACGTGAAAAGATAGATCAAGCCATGCAACAAAGGATATCAAGCGACTGCTGTTATTATCAGGATGACACGGAGGTAGTTCATAGTTGGTCTACCAAAATTTTCACAAATTTTAGTTATTAGCCAAATATAGGGAAAAGTACCAAGAAGTCTTAAACCTATTACATTGATACCAATTCAATAATAAATCTTTTAATTGCACCAATTTAGTCATAAACCTTTCTTATTAGTACCAATGAAGTCTATCTAGCCAATTTAGATTGGAAATCGCTGAGATGGATATCGGCTGTCTTACGTGACACGGCCAGCGTTAGCATAGACATTTTTAAATAAATTTTAATTTTAATTTTAATTTTTTTGTGTTCTTTTTCCTTTGCCTTGTGGCGAGTACTAGCCATGGCTAGCAACCGGGCACAGCCGAGGGCTGGCAAGGGCACGACCCTAACAGCTTGGGTGAGAGCACGGTTGCTAAGTCTGGTGAGGGCTTGACTCTTGCGGCTTGGGTGAGGGTAGCCCTTATGGCCTCTAGCGAGGGCTCGACCCCTGTTGCCCTCATTGAGTCTGGTGAGGGCTCGACCCTTGTGGCCCAGGTGAGGGCGGCCCTCGTGGCGTTCAACAAGGGCTTGACCCTCGTGATGGGCCCCGGCCGTGGCTGCTTGCTAGCCATGGCTGGGACTGGCCACAGTGCAAAGGAGAAAGAATAGGGGAAAAAAGAAGAAGGAAAAAAAAGAAAAAAAAGAAAAAAAAGAGGAAAAACATTAAAAAATTATTTAAAAATATTCACGTCAATGCTGGTCATGTAACGTAGGATGATTGGCATCCACGTTAGTGATTTTCGATCTAAATTAATGGATTGATTGAATTGATATCAATGGAAAAATATTGAGGACTAAATTGGTCAAATTAGAAAGTTTAGGATTGGATTGGTATCAATATAATATGTTTAAGACTTTTTTTTGCTACTTTTCCTATAAAAAAACAAGAGAAACTCCTCACCACGAGATCATGACAAATGGAAAAGTAATTTTTAACAAGTGGGACATATTGTACCAGAATGATTCGTGTAAGTGATGTAAAGATGCAATAATTATAAGATGTTTTACACACAATGTCACGGCCGTCGTTAAGTTATGGGGACTCTTACATGGACGTTTTTGTGGAACAAAATTTCCATGAACTGTGATTAAGTTATTGCTAGAAACTATTGTTTCACAAGCACAAATGTGAGATCAGAACATGATTTGATCGGTCATAGAAACTTGAGGCTAGATAACAGCAACATATTATAATCAGCAACACATAGATTCTAGCTTTGTGAGGTCATGGCAGAGTCCTTGGTTGATGGGGATACACTCTTTTGGAACTTGCACATTCAGATTTGGAGCTTCAGCCATCTGATCATCTGATGTAGCCAAAAGGTCGACTACTCAAACAATAGGATTGGGAGAACTTGGTCACGAAATCGAATAGAAATTCCTGTTCTGCTCAAGCTTAGGAAAATGTGCTTAATTTTGTCGATTCAGATCAGATTGACTTGATTCCAAAACCAAACGAACAAAGAATCTAAAATCTACAATTTTGGTGTTTTAAGTTTTATCATATAAGCATTATAGACTTGTTGAATTTTGATGGAAGTGGGCGAAACGGGAATGGATAGAATGAAAAAAAGCATAGAAATTTCAATGGTTGCTCTTCTAGGCCTCCAAGGAAGTTGAAATGACATCAATTCATGCAGATTGATGGTTGCAACTCTTCAAGGTTTGCAACTTTTCAAGGATGCAGGCTAACCACTGGGATTCGCTCCAGTGGTCACCCTTCCAACATGGAAGGGGGAGGTGAGGGTCCAACATGGAAGGGGGAGGTGAGGGGTTTAAATCTCCACCTTCTCAGGGGGGGATGGGGTGGGGACGCGTAAGTTTCAAGAATGAGTTTCGACTCCCACGCCCTACATGAGGCAGGGCAAAAGTCTGAGAGTGAGTGTAGAGTAGGAATAGAATATGATTGACCAAAAAAAAAAAAAATATAAAAACAAAGGATGTAGGCTTTAAAAGCCCTGACTCTTCAAGGATGGAGTGAAAACTTCACTTCTCTAAGTTTTCAAGGGGGTTTGAACTCTCAAGGTTCAAGATAATTGCATTAAGCAAGTTTTCATTAATCAAATTGGGTCTCCCATTTATAAAGGTTTGACGACCTTTTATAAAAGAAGAGCAAGAGATTAAAGTCAAGCTTAGAAACTATAAATTACATTAGAAACTAGAAGTTATTAAATGTACAATATTTCCAATACTTGTGGTTCTCCCAAAGAGTCTTGATGCAGTTTCGATGCATGGGAAATGACAAGTCTTTATGATAAAGTCAAAGATGAGGCTTTACTGATGAGGGAGTTTTTGATGAGAGTGTTGTCGATCTCGAATGCGCGCCGATCTTCTTGGTTGATAGAGTTGGTTTTGAGTATGGGCTGCATCATCATCTTTGGTTTTCATAGAAGCCGGCAGTGATGATTTATGGCTTGCAAGAACCTGAGGAGAATGACAAATATCAAAATATGCAGGCAGATAATCCCATAATGCACACGATACATATTTGCATTCAACCACAGAAAATGATCACATGATCAATATCACATTGTAATGACTACGGACACCCAAAAAGAGCACAAAACACAAAAATACATTCTGCATAGAATAGCCAAATCCTGTTTGGGAGGCCAATTTTTTGTTCCGCTGCTGTCCTTATATCTCTTCTAGCAACAATATCACATACCGAAGGTCTAGAATGTTTCAATTAGGGGTCGGCCCCTACTGCCGCATCTGAATTTTGGTCTAACTTTCTTGTTAGAGCAATTAAATATTAAACTACTCTCACATCTAAAAACTCAAGTTTTTAGAATAGTTAGTAATGGTACTACAAAATTCACATGGTACTAGAGCTGGAACTTCTACATTCAAATTTTTTAATGTCCCTATTTGTCTCCCCAATTACATATCCTTTTTGGTAACAATGTGAACATCATCTTTCAAATGTGAAATTGTAAGGTACTTTCAAATGTTCCTTTTCTATAAAGTTAGAACTTCCAATACTAAATTCAACATATGTAAATTAGCTACCGCCAAGTTAAAACACTATAGCAAACGTTGGAACTGCAGGGTTGGTTGACCTTGTCGAGGCCAGAGCCGTCGGAAGGTTTTGCTACATTCGAAATAGGAACTGGAGCAGGTTCTGCATGGGCCTCTTGGGAGGAGGCTTTTTTACTGTCCACATCATTAGCTTGCCCATCATCAACTCTAGGCACCTCTGACTCACTATCATAATCACCATGTGGCGGACCGCTACTTGAAGTCCCATGTGTTATTTTCCTGTTAAAATAATAGAGAATTGGAATCGAACCGCATTTGTTAGGTAAAAATCAATTAGCTAAATGGTAAAGTCAAAAGACTCAACCTGCTGGAGCTCAAACAGGGCATAGGGAGAGGGTTAGGCTCATTGGAAAATAGAATTCCATGGAGAGGCTTTCCGTCTATGACAGTTTCAGTGGTGTATCTATTTCCAAAACATTCCATCACCGTAGCCTGAAATGGTTTGCCTTGGACGGCTTTTGATTGTTTGAACGGATGACTATGAGAACCTTCATTATTGTCCATAGCTACTTATGATTTGGCACACACGAGCAATTCAAAAAAACAGTATTACGACCATAATCCCACAATCTCTAGAATAGTGAAAACTCTAGTGGGAGATCTATACCTATATATCATAGCAATGGAAAACATATAAAACAGGCACTTGGCTTATGCTTCATGGAATTTTAATTACTTGACAAAATCTACGGCCACACGGAAATCTCTTTAGACAATTTTGATGAAAATTTCCTGAATATGGTGATTCGGTATTGAATATGGTGATTTTGTAGGTTCATAAAATAAAGACTTACATGGAAAGAAACCTACAATGAGATTGAATCCATTTACTTAAAGAAAATACATAAATTTGACCAAAATAGTAAATATGTAGCAAATACGTAAATGTCAACTAAATCATGGTACCCTAATGTTGAGCGTTAGTGTAATAGTAAAAAGGTTACTTCATTGTGACCCAACATCACGGGATGAGTCATGAAAATAGCCTCTCTAAAAACTAGAGGTATGGCTGCATACATGAACCCCTTCCTAGACCCACGCATTGTGAGCGAGTCTTGTGCACTAGAATGTCGACTTATATGTGAAGTCTTGGCTTTAACTTCAGGAAAAAAATTTATTTTTCTATGAAAACAAAATACGGGATAAATTTTTCATATTATATCATAAGTGAAGTCCTTGTCTTGGAAGATTTTTTGGTCAACCACAAATAAGTTCATGGTTCATATTATAACTAGAAGACCACGCCCTTGCTGAAGTGCGATAGTGGCATGATCTTTCTAATTGAGGTAATCTTACTATCCAGGTCCCATAATTGGCAACCTAGAATTGCCAATCCAATCAACCATGCCTCATAGTCATTCGATCAAGAGATATTACATGAACAAGATATTAAGCATATGTAACTACAAAAGATTGTTACCCCAGCTATTGCTTTGAAATGTACTATAAATCACAGATTAACTGTTGTGGAAATAAATGATCTGATAATAAAATAAACAGAACAATAAAATAAGTAGAACTTCGGTCAATATGACCTGCGTCCTCAATGATATTCAAGTTACTCAAACAAACTCAAGGTGCTCAAACAATCTCACCGTTTCTCAGCCTCTAGTTAGTCAAACAATCTCACTGTTTCTCTGAATCGAAAACATTGTCAGAGAAAAATGCAGACTTTGAAGGAAAACTAGAACCCCCATTACATAAACTCGACGACCCACCAGTGTCGAAGATGCGAACTTGGTTGGTCTGGCAGTTGTCCTTAAAGTAACACCAATTGGCCCCACCTCTTTCCGGGGCAACCCGCCTTCTCCCTTCCCGGCTCCGGCTGCTGGTGGGCTTGCGGCAACAGGACCCTCTCCCACCTCATTCTTCTCTTTTCCCGTGGACAAAAAAGAAACCAATCGACAACACAAGGCGCCAAGAAAGCGCAAGAGGGCAAAAGCCCTTCAAGAAAAGAGCAAAATTTCAAACTTTGAGAGGACACTGGCTTAAAGGATCTAAGGGGTTTCTCTTTGGTGTCATGGAGAGAGAGAGGGGAGAGAGAGAGAGAGAGAGAGAGAGAGAGAGAGAGAGAGAGCAACGAGACCGGAACAAGAACGTCGAGGAAGCAGCAAAAAGCTGTGTCCTTTCTGGGGGAAGCCGAGCGGAAAGGGTAGAGTTTTTCGAGTGAATACAAAGAGCTTATACCCTTTTCTCTTTCCCTTTTTTCTCTGCCAAGAAGTTGTCCTGTAGAAGTGATAAGATATGTGATTATTTTTTTTTATTATTTTTAAATTTTCATGAGAGCTTATTTTAATCTGCCATCAGATTTATGGATTTTCCCAATATTATGAAGAATTTTCATAATACAAATAAGATCAAGAAGGATGATACAAGGAAAGATAACTGGATTATAAACTCATTTTAGGTTCGGCATGTCAAGCCAAATCTGAGCAAAAAAATTATGTCATTTAATATAACAATCATATTTTTCTAATACGATAATAGCACTAATGTTTGAAGTTTGAAAATTTTGAATGGATTTTACGAGTAATTAATTATTATTTAATTTTTTATGAATCATGACGGGAGTATTCGAGTCTTGATTCATGCATAACTCATGTATAGAATATGATTGGTTCCGTCGATGCAAGAATTTTTGGACATATTACGAAATGGTTTTCACGGAGGTAAAATTAAGGAGATCAAAGTTTGGCAATAACACATTTTTTCTTTTTTATGCTAAGTGCCCCAACGAGGGGAGGGGGGGGGTGCTTTACTGACTTTCCTAGAATATCGTGGTTAGCTGTTATATCTTAAACGCTATATAACACACATCTCGCTAGTAGTCATAGGAATCCGTGGAGAAGGTTTCAATGGTCATGTGCCACCATAGGATGTCGGATCGCGTAAAGCAAAAAATTTCAAAAGAAAAGAAAACAGTTCATTGGATGCAGTAGATACAAGATTAAGTACATGGTCTTTTGACTTAAGAAATACCGACACTTTTCAAGAGTCTTCATATTGCATCGGACACTTTAACACGTGTCCAGCACTCTCAGACACTCGATCAACACGTGTCGGAAAATCCGATACCTGGTTAACTTTATCGACATTCTCGGAATTTTGACTTATGAGTTTCTGACACGTGATTCCGATATTGATGTTAATTTTAAAAATTCAATAAATAAGAGGTCAATATATATATGTGAAAAAATAAAACACAATAATAATAATAATAAATGGAGAAAGAAGAAAAATTTAGTATTCTCTTCTCTTTTTTTTTTTTTTTTTTTTGATGACCCAGGAAACCCCGAAAGCCGACAGCCGGCGGGAAGAACATGGGGCTGACGCAAGCTAGCCACCACACTCATACCAGCGGTTAAGTCACTAAGTAACGCCGTTGGGATTTGAACTTGGCACCTTTCATGGGAGGCACAAAGCTCAAGCCAACTACGCCTTCTCTTCTCTTTTGACTCCCACTTCCCGTGATACTCAATTCACCCATTAAGTTTTTTTTCTCCTCTTCCAACACATCTAACATGTGAGTCCAGAATATGGACCGTTTGCTTTTTCTCCAAGTTTTATGAATTATTGAAAAAGAGTTGAATTTGTCAAATTGAAACAATTAATGATATTAATAAATGACGGATTAATATTTTTAGTGTATATTCATTCTAGGCTTTTTAATTATTTAATTATTTATGAATTTGATTCAAATTAATTTCAATCAAATGATAGTTTATTATGCATATATAAAAATATAATTTTAATATACAATGTGTCCTAACATGTTGAAATTCTTTGTTTATTTTAGAAATGACGTGTCGGCATATCGTGTCGTGTTGTGTCGTGTCGCATGTTAGTGTTGGTGCTACTTAGCTTTTAACCCTTTGTATGGAGGCATGGAAGGTTATTCTTCTTCTTTGCCTTCAAACAAAGAGAGAAGCTCTTGACTGACAAGTTACAAAACCATGTTTGACTATTGATACTGAAAGACAGATTCACAAGTTTCCACAGACTAAGGATATGGTCGTGCTGGTTTACAAGCGGTGCCGCTCATTTTCACGTTGTCTTTGCGGAAGAGAGTAAGCATGCTGCGACATGAAAGTTGACGTCCGAACCACGTATGTCATCTTCATGAAATGACCTCAGCTTTATAACTACTTGATTTTTCAATACCGAGGTGTGTCCACTCCATGATCAGTCCGTGAGAGACCAATGCAGTTCCAAATTTCCGGCATAATGCATATGCTAGACGACTCTTGTCCAATGTCTTCGCTACGGAAAGTGAGTTAAGCCCCTTGTCGGAGCATTTTATCCATATTCATTGCAGATCGAGGAGTTAACTCATGACCAAGATTTTATCCGCAGCATATGGAAGGCCTGAAGTATGTACTTCAGCAAAAACATATAGTTGATCATATAAAAATGTATAGAGTAGAAGAGCACATGAATTATCATGCACATATCTGTTGCAACCAGAAAAATTCCTCAAGAGCGATTGAAATTTGATTCAGCGAGTATCATTATTATTAAGCAAGAAATGGGATAAACATCAAGTTGAATGAGCTTGAGCTTGAGCTTGAGCTTGAGCTTGAGCTTGAGCTTGGTTGTTGGATATCAACGAATTATCATTCATATCGTCAATAATTTTTCCTTATCCATAGATTTAATGTACCACTTTTGGGTTTATTGAAGGCTCCCTGCCAGACATTCCTTAAGCCTGAATATTTTGAAGTGGTAATCAAGACACGTAAATGGCTGGTCATAGTAAAGTGTTCAGACTAATTTTGCGCAATCAGTTTACCTTTTATCGAGAATCCATGAAAGCTGGCATGCCATATGGAAAACTGAACCAAGAACTTGCTCAACTAGATATCGCTTCAGCAAGAATTCCAATCCAAAGTCTCCCCCAACCTACCAATAAGTGGAACAAAAAAGCACATGGTTAATTGGAATAAAAATATGGAAGATGGTATCAGTTCATCAACCACGCACATCAAGCAACATCAGTAAGCATATTTTGTGCACTACACACTGATACACAAGACAAAAAAGTTGCACAGCATTTGGAGTAGGTGATACTACCAAGCATATAAGGCCGTGTTTGTTATTATTTCTTTTTTCTGTTTTTAAACAATTTTTTTGTTTTTTTGTTCCTTGGAACAAAAAAGGAACATAAATGAGATTGGGTGAGTTTTTATTCCAAAATTGTTTTTTTGTTCCCAGAAACACATTTGGAACAGAAACAAGAAACAAAAAAAAAAAAAAAGTTGTTTCTTGTTTCGGAACAAAATTTAGAAACACTTTTATTTGGAGTATGTGATACTACCAAGCATATAAGGCCGCGTTTGTTATTATTTCTTTTTTCTGTTTCTAAACAATTTTTTTGTTTTTTTGTTCCTAGGAACAAAAAAGGAACAAAAATGCGATTGGGTGCGTTTTTGTTCCAAAATTGTTTTTTTGTTTCCAGAAACACATCTGGAACAGAAACAAGAAACAAAAAAAAAAGTTGTTTCTTATTTCTGGAACAAAATTTAGAAACACTTTTATTTTCTGCTTCCTTTTCTTTCTTTTTTCTTTGGTCGGTCGCCGACCTCGGCCAGGGCCGGCGACCGGTTGTCGAGGGCCGGCGACACCGTCGAGGGCCGGCGACCTCGCCGGATTTGGGTGAGCTCGAGCTCGCTCAAACAAGGCAAGGCTGACCTCGCGCCAGGCTGGGCGAGCTCGATCTCGCCCAGATTCGGCGAGGCCGAGCTCGCCCAGCCTCGCCGGGCCATCGCCAGGTCGGCGTCGCTTGGCGGTGGCCCAGCGACGCCGAGCCACCGCCAGTCGCATCGCCCTGGCGGTGGCCCGGCGACGCCGAGCCTCGCTAGCCACCGGGCGAGCTCGGCCTCGCCGGATCGGGCGAGCTCGAGCTCGCCAGCCAAGGCGAGGCCGAGCCTCACCTAGCTACGGTGACGCTCGGCCTCGTCGGCCGGCCGTGGCCATGGCCGAGGGCCGTGTGACCGGCCACAAAAAAAAAAAAAAAAAAAGAAGAAAGAAAGAAGGATAAAGAAAAAAAGGAAAAATAAATAAGAAAATAAGAAAGAAAATAGAAAAAATAAAATAACAATATTAAAATATTAAAAGAAATAAAAAAAATTATACAAATTTACCAAACATGTTTATATTCTTTTTATATTTCTGGAACATATTTACTAAACGCATTTTTTTGTTAAAAAATTGTTCCTTGGAATAGAAACACTTTTTTCTATATCTGTTTCCTGGAACAATTTTTAAACAGAAACATTACCAAACGCACCCTAAGTTATCAGCACATGTAGACACCAGCTCCTAACGTTGTCCAGTGCTATCTGCTCCAAAGAATCAACAGTTTGATTTGATTGAAGATTGATTGATGCTGGATTGAAAGATGAAAAACTGAATTATCTAAATTATCATGTTTGGATATGGTCCTATATTCCTTCACCTTCAACTCGGCCTCAGTACATTAATGAATTGGTATTGATGGCCTCGATGGCAACATAGGTTTCTAGGATATCTTACATTAAAGTTGTTAATCATAAGATTGCAATTGGCGAATTGCTGCAGCATAAAGACTGCGAAATTCAGAATGATGAGGCCCATAACCACATTTTTAGGAGGTAGCCTTCTTAACCATGATTTCCTACAAGTAGGAAGATAATTAGAACTGCCCTTCAAAAAGTAGGGCCTCAGTCACATGAGATCACCGCAGCAGACATACCTTGATTCTACAAAATATACTTCACCAAGCTGATCTGCTCGGGCCAGGTTCGGCCGAGTCAGGTAAGGCCCCCATGGAACGGCACTTGCGCAAGCTGGCTCTTAAAGGTATTTTATTGGTTAAAGGAATTACTACTTCTTTTCCTTACATATACATTATCTTTATAATTTTGATGCTGAGAGGAGGAGACACTAACCAAAAAGTGCAAAAGAAGCTGATGGCCAAACTTAAATGGCACACTTGTCAAAAAAAAAAAAAAAACATAAATGGCACACGAGTAAAAAAAAATAAAAATTGAAAGTAAAGTGTCACATTTTTCTGACATTTCCGCATGTAGTTGCTACGTTGACAGCAGATAGAAATATTGTTATCTGCAGATATGGTTCTTATCACCTTACTGTTCAATTAAAGATTGGTCTTCTCGTGTATATGGTTCTATCTCCAGCCCCACTTCATAGCTGCATCTTCCCAAGTCAATTTACTGTACCAAGGTGGTAGGTCCTAATTTCGTACTTCAACTGTACCTGACATTTTACCTTCATATGCCCTCTCCCATGACAAAGTTTTTTAACACGTGTTAGCGACGTATTTTGTCTCCATGATGCTCAGGCAAGGCCATTTTCCTAAAAAAGAGAAATTCAATGCCTTTTGAGTAGAGAAGAATAGGGATAAAAAAGAAGCTGACTTGTCCTTCTCGGCAAGAATGTGAATATTATCCTTCAAATGTGAAAATGTAACGTACTTTCACAATTTCCTTTCTTATGGCGAAAGCCACAAACTACAATTTTCAAAATTAGAACACCACAGCCATATAGCATGCTTCTTCAGCTAGGCAAGTTGCGGTCCATCAGATGATTTGGTATAACCTTGAGCACAACTCTAATCATGTCGATCTCCACATGAATAAATGACAAGCATATATTATACAAACATTCATTAAATGGCAAAGTGAAATAAATTGATTCCAAACATGAAAATTTTCTTATAAGGCTGCATTTGTTTATGGGAAAACGAATAATTTAAGAAATATTTGCTAAAAAAATTATTATTTATAACGTTTATAAAAATGAATGAATGAAAAATATCTCTATCCTTTATAGAAATGTTTTGATATAAAATGTTGGAGATAACAAAAACATTTTTATTAACTGATTTTGTTACAAATGATATAAGCGATTATTTTCAGAAAAGTGTTTTTCAAATCATTCATTTTGCGTGAAAAAAAAAGGAGCCTAAACTTAGATACCTCTATTCCTTTCTTTTTCTTTTTCCTTAAATTATAAAGAAAATTTTCTAGAATTGTGATGGTAATCCAAGATAGCGTTGGAATTGCAAGGATGACTGACCTAGTTCA
Source organism: Eucalyptus pumila (assembly GCA_016097595.1). NCBI lineage: Eukaryota > Viridiplantae > Streptophyta > Magnoliopsida > Myrtales > Myrtaceae > Eucalyptus > Eucalyptus pumila. The sequence continues at coordinate 4,278,299 of CM027847.1, forward strand.
GGTTAGAGCCATCAGAAGGTTGGTTTACATTCGACACAAGAACTGGGAGAAGAAGAAGAAGAAGACTCATCTCCTTTATCTCAAAAAAGGTATGGAGAGCGCTAGGACAGTTTCAATGGTGTATTGATCACCAAAATTCTTCATCACTCTCGCCTGAAATATTGATGAAGACTCACCTCCTTTAGCTCAAAAAAGGTATGGAGAGCGCTAGGATAGTTTCAATGGTGTATTGATCACCAAAATTCTCCATCACTCTCGCCTGAAATATTGATTTACCTCAGATGGCTTTTGATGGTGTGAATGACAACTATGAGAAGCAACATTAGATTCCACAACTACTTTTGATTTGGCACATCCAAGCAATTCAAAAACACAATATCAGGACCATAATTCTATGATTTGGAAGAGGTCGTTTGGGGTAATTAATAGTTTGGGGAACTTCACACAAACAAAAGCTCTTTGAGATGGACAAATATTTCAAGCAAGAGTGATAGAGAATTTTTGGTAGTCATACAAGGTATTCAAAATAATCGTATCATAATAATAACTCCGCAATTGAAATAAGTGAAAACTTAATGGGGAGACCTATAGCTATATATAATAACAAGGGAAGACATGTAAAATAGGTACTTGACTTTTTAATTAATTGACAATATCTTCGGCCCCCGGAAATCTCTCTAGATGATTCTGAAGAACATTTTATGATTTGTATTGAATATGGTGATTTTGTCAGTTTATAAAATAAAGATTCATTTGGAAAGAAACCTAAAATAAGATAGAATCCATTTACTTAGAGTAAATACATAGATCCGACCTAAAAAGTAGGATGTCACCTACATAATGATATCTAAAGGTTGAACTTTAGTGTAATGGTAAAAGGTTACTCTATTGTGTATAAGGTCATGAGTCTTGAGTCATGAAAATAGCCTCTCTAGAAACTAGAGGCATGATTATATACATGAACCTCTTCCTAGGCCCATGTAGTACGGAGGAGTATTGTGCACTAGTGTGAAGAATATGAATTGAACAGAGAATGCAGAAGAAGAAGAAGAAGAAGACTGAAAGAGTCGAGTAATTCTCTGTATTTCATGAACAAAAACAAGCAATACATTTCTCTGAGAGCTGAACCTCACGTCTTTTCTTTCTCTATCTTCATTTTATACATCATATCAAGAATAAAAGGAAGAAGAAGATGACGAAAACATAATTTTAACAGATTCTGTTATGTTTGTAAAACTGAATAACTATTCTTTAATAATAAAGCACGTGCACGTGGACAGTTGGAGCTTTGAGTTGTGTTTCCAATAGAGGCCAGAGTTGAGCTTCTGACTCCACTAATTCTGTTCTTCGCAACAGCTCCATATTCACGTATAGACGGCGTAGCTATCATCACACTTGCAGCAACACAGTCTTCAACCTTTGGTTCCTCATCCTTCTTCACTTCCACAAACTCTGTCTCGAGCTCTGTTTCATTGTGCAGCTCTGTTTCAGTATGCTTCTGTTCCTTAACAACTAGGATGTCATTTTGTCACGTAAGGTCTGAGCTTCAACTTTAAGAAAACATTATTTCTCAATCAAAACAAAACATGAGATAATTTTTCCATATTATATCAGAAACAAAGGCCTTTTTTTTTGTGAGATTTTATGGTAAAAAACTGGAACAACAAATAAATTCACGGTTCATATTGTCAAAATGGGAAACGTCAGGATAAAGTGCAAAAGAAGCTGATGGCAAGACATGTGGCACACAATTCAAATACATTAGAAGTCAGATGTCACAATTTTCTGACATTTCCACTCGTCGTTGCTACATTGACAGTGGAAATAAAAATAGTGATATGCAGATCTGGTTTTTATCCACTTAACTGTTTAATCAAAGATTGGTTTTCTCGTCTACATCTTTCTTTCTCCAGCTTTACTTCATGTCTGCATCTTCCCAAGTCACTTTCCATGTATCAGCCTGGCAGGTCCTGATTTTGTTGTTCAACTGTACCTGAAATTTTACTTCATATACCCTCTCCCATGATATTGTTTTTTTAACACATATGTTAGCGACACACCTTACCTCCACGCTGCTTAAACAAAATCATTTTTCTTTAAAAAAAAAATTAAATTCAAGGCCTTCGAGTAGAGAAGAGTAGGGAAAAAAAAAGAAGCTGACCTGTCCTTTTCGGTAAGAATGTGAATATTATCCTTCAAATATGAGATTGTAACGTACTTTCACAATTTCCTTTCTTATTGCTTCTCCACGCCATTTTTAAAAAAAGAGAGAGACTCACCTTTCAACAACAGAAGGGGCCAGAAGGGTTCATTTTTCTTTTCCATGCACATTATCAGCTTCTCCATCATCAACTCAGTCCAGCTGGATAACTCTAGAAGACTCACTGCTATAATCACCATTTGGCATACCACTACTTAAATCCCCATGAGTTCTTTTCCTCCTCCAAGAATAGAAAATCAGAACTGGAGTAACCTCTGTTAAGTAAAACCGATAAGCTAAATGGGGAAAACAGAAGACTCACCTCCTGGAGCTCGAAAAGGGTATAGGTTGAGTGCTAGCACAGTTTCTACAGTGTATTAATCACCAAAATTCTCCATCACTCTCGCCTGAAATATTGATTTGCAATGGGTGGCTTCTAATAAGGCGAATGATAACTATCAGAACTGCCATTAGATTCGACAGCTACTTTTGATTTGGCACATACAAGCAATTGAAAAAAAAAAATAGTATCAGGACCATAATTCTATAATTTGGAAAAAGTTGTTTGGGGCAATTTATAATCTGTGGACTTTGATGCAGGTGCGTATAGTTATCAATTCACACAACCAGAAGCTCTCCGAGATAGACATAAATTTCAAGCAAGAGTGATAGAGAATTTTTGGTGATCATACAAGGATTCCAAATAACAGTATCATGACCATAACAGCATGACTTTTAGATAGGTGAAAACTCCATGGGGAGACCTATAGCAATGTATAATAGCAAGGGAAAACATGTAAAACATGCACTTGGCTTCTGCTTTGAACTTTAATTACTCGACAAAATCTTTGGCCGCACGAAAATCTCTCTAGATGATTTTGAAGAAAATTTTCTGATTTTGCATTGAATATGGTGATTTGGTATTGAATATGGTGATTTTGTCGATTTACAATATAAAACTTTACATTGAAAAAAACCTCAATTAAAACCAAATCCATTTGCTTAGAATAAATAGTAGATCCGACAAGAAAAGTAAATAACTAGCAAATATGTAGACATCACCTAGATTATGATACCCTAAGGGTGAGCCTTTGTGCAATAGTAAAAGGTTACTCTATTGTGATTAAGGTTACGGGTCTGAATCACAAAAATAGCTCTCTAGAAACTAGGGGCATGACTGTATACATGAACCCCTTCCCATGGAGGAGTGTTGTGTGGTAGGATGCCATTTTGTCTTTAATTTCAAGAAAACATTATTTCTCAATGAAAACGAAACACATAGATAAACTTTTCATATTATATCATAAGTGAAGTCTTCTTTCTGGGAGATTTTATGGTCACGAACTGGAACATCAAATATATTCATGGTTCATATTGTTACGGGGATGGCCATGCCCTTTCCGAACTGTGATGTTGATATGATTTTTCTAATTCAAGTACTCTCACGATCTAGGTCGCTAGAATTGACTGTCCAATCGACCCACCTCATACTCATTAAATTAAGAGATATTACATGAACATGGTGTCGTATATTCCTTGAGTTAATCTAGGCATTCGGGTTCATAGAGACTAGTAGGGCAAGTAGAGGTTTAATTTTTTTGATTAGTTATGGACAATGTTGCACCTCATAGATATAAAGCATATATAACTACGTAAGACCGTTACCTTCACCCAACTATTTCTTTAAATGTCCTATCACTGAAATCGTTGATCAACTAACCCATTGCTTCTAATAAGCTGCTTAGAAAACAAGACTTTGGAAATGATTAGAGCACAGTTTGTCCTATTTATCCAAGTCTGTGCAATGAACCATGATGAATTCCATTGATCAAGAAGTGAAAAAAGAACATGGAGAAGCCCATGCAATTAAACCAGCAAACCAAAAATCGAGAAATTGATCCCTGTACGAAGCAGTTCAACCAGAAGAATGCACATTTATTCATATTTAAATCACTGAGGTACATCGAACTCTTGAAGTATAAGAAAGTCGTTGGGATTATGTCCATAGCCTTCAAGATTGGAGTGTGTGAACACCTCATTTGAACTTCCACCAAAGGCGGCAGAGTTGTTTAGCAAAGTTAAGAAACCGTTATGGTCACCGTCGTTGATACAGTCCTCGAAGAGAATAAGAAGTTTGCAGGGATTTGTGTTGGAACCAAAAGAAATTAATGGCAACTTTTTTTTTTTTTTTTTGGTGGCAACTTTGAAAATTTGGGACAAGGCACAAATGATGACCAGAGGAAGAACTAATTGAAAATGCAAATGTTTTTCTGCTTTGATGTAACTACAAATCTGAAGTCCGCGGCCTTTTAAAGTGGTTGGACATGTTTATAGCTTGACAAAGATTAAGTGAAATAACAAAAGTCCACAGAGCAGAAGAAAAAACACACGAACAATAAATGAGACAAAGACATAAAGTCCCTGGTCCTTCTGACAAAGAGGAAACCTCATGTTCTTTGACTAAGAAAAACAAACGAGGCCTCCCCTTTTCCATATGAAAGCAAGTACTTCTTGTTAAATTATAGCCCACCATAAATGATGCTGATTTCCTTTTGTTGACACCTAAATTTTAACGGCCCGTTTAGTCATTAAAAATTAGGGTTTAAAAAAATATATATAATTACATAGCATATAGATTTAGGTGCATTTTATTTTAATTGGCATTTTATTTATTGGACCGGTGGCGGATGGGTCGAATGGGTGGTTTTGAATTTTAAATTAATAGGCCGGGCTAGGCCCATGAAAGGATAAAATTAACCCAAGCCCGTCGTTATTTTTAATTGATTATCTTGTGAAAATTTAAGATTTTATGCAATATTATGATAATTTTTGGAAATTAAAAAATCGCACTGTAATCTTATCTTTAACAATAGGTGTTGAAATCATTGGGAATATTAAGGAGGATAAGGAATATTCTAAAATATTTTATTGCGGATAGAGATTTCTAAAGATTTTAAAGTTGGATAATGGAGTTTTATCTAAAGTGAATTATTTGGAAAATCTTCACAAAAAAATTCCAGTTTATCTTCAATCGCTGAGTCAGCATATAAAATCTTCAATGATCGAGCGAGTCAGCTTGGAAGATTTTAACAGATGGCCGAGTGAGTCAGCATACACGATAATCTCGAAAGATGATCTTTAGTGATTAAGTGGTTATGCAAATCTTCGTAGGTTGAGTAGACTAAGTTTTCACATCTATAAATAGGGGTGGTCTTCTCTTCGTAGGAGGGGGGAGCTTCTTTGAAAAAATTCAGAAAAAGGTCAAGAGAGGTTTTTGCTTTCTGTGAAAAAAAAAGGGAAAAGTCAGAACGTGAGAGAGAGAAAGAGAGAGGAGAAAGGTAAAAAGGCAAAGGTGATTTGACCTCTACTATTCATCATCTTCCCCAAATCCACTACCCCTCCTCTGCAACTTCCATCCGCAAGGCTTGCATCCGCCACAGCCGCTTCGTCGGTCCCCCACGAAGCTCGCCGCGACGACCTGAGTTTTCCTCCGCCCAAAGCCCCACCGGAAGCCCCACCGGAGACCCGACGACCCACGAAGCTCCGCCGCGCCTCAGCTTGTCCGCGAAGCCCTGCATCAACGATCACAGTAGATCACCTCCCCGCCAGACACCGCACCGTGCCGTCACCGCCCTCTGCTCAGTCCCCACACCTGCTCGGAGCCTGATCTACTGCACCGGAGCGCCGATCCCTGCTGCCGCGACCTGCCTTCGCCCGACGACCCGTGCCACCAAGACGTCGAGCCTCGCCGCGCCTCCCTGACGCAGCCCCCGCGACGCATAGCCCCGCGACCTACCTCAGCCGCAACCTCCAGCCCGCTGAAGCTCGTCGCGACCCCGACGCTCCACCCTCCGTGAGCAGGCGCGAGCCGTGCTACAGCCGAGCCGCCTTCCCTGCGCCGACGTAGCCACCGGTCTCCGTCCGCGAACCCCGGCGACCCGCGCCACCAAGACGCCGAGCCTCGCTGCGCCTCCTTCGCGAGCAACCCGCGACGCCAGCCCAGTCGTTTGCGACTCCCTCCACCGACGCCGCGCCTCCCTGTTGCCGCTGCCGCCCAATCCGCGCCAATACTCCGACGCCGGCTGTCTCCTTCGCTCGTGCCGCCCCTGTCTCGCCTGACCCGTGACTAGCTGTGCCTGCTGCCGCTCTTGCCGGAGTTCCCCTTCGCCGGACCGACGAACCCGCTACCCGAAGATCAGCCGCACGAGCAAGCCGTGGGTGAAGAAAGCAAGAAAAGAAAAATAAAAGAAAAGGAAAAAGAAATTAGGTAGTTTCATTTTCTTTTTATATTTACTTTATTTTGTTTATATTATGTAGTTTAGATATTTAATTGGATCCCAATGTTCACTTTATGAGTCTTGTAGGCATTATCCGCAAGAGTTATCCCTAAACTTATTGTAATTATTAATTTGACCCGTAAGATGTCGGGTTATTTTTTTAATTACATTAATTTTTGGGGTTTGTTGATAGTTTTTAAGTACTAAATCAATATAATTATTAATTTGATCCGTAAGAATTCGGATCAGATTTTTAGTTATTTTGAACTCTTTGTCGTGATAATTAGGGTTAGGATAATCGTTAATTTAACTTGTGAGACAACAGGCTATTTTTTCGATTATTTTGATCCTTTATTAGATTGAATATCTTGATTGTTTAGATTTAATGTTTAGTTAATAATTGATTGTTTTTGAAAAGCCACTAAAAAATCTATAAAAAATTCGAATTAGAATATTTCTTGTTATTTTGCCTAAGCTAGGATAGGGATTTTAGTTCAAAAAATATAAAAAAGTGCATTCATTTAGGTTATTAGTTTTTATTTGAATTACATGTTAATTATGTATTAATTTTAATTTCGAGATTAAAGAAAAACGAAAAAAAATCATTGTGCATATTAGATTAGAATTTCATGTTTCATTTTAAATTTAGATCATCTTTTTTAGATAAATGGCATTTTAGATTTAGATAATGTTTTAGTTTAATTTAGGATTTAATATGACTTAATCCCAAATTTAAATTAGATAGAATCTTAATCTAGCTAGATCACCTTTGCATTTTTAAATTTCGAATTTCATAAAATTTGTCTTAGGATAAATTAGTTGAAATTTCTAGGAATAGATTGCATTTTTAGAATAGAAAAATCATGTGCGCGTTATATAAAATTAAGTCCATGAAATGCACATCATTTTAGTGATTATTGTTAGGCTCATTTCTAATTAGAAATTGCCCGTCATTAGATCATGTCATTTAATAAATGTCGCTTGACATATAGCTCGCATGTCATTTTAGGTTAAATAATTTTGTATGGCATTGCATCGCATTGCATGTCATTAGTAAAATTAGGTCATGAGGCGCACGTTAATTTGCATAATAGACCCATTTAATTGAAACTTGCATATTAATAAGATTAAGTCATTTAGTTATAAAAATGCATTTTTATAAAAGAACTCCAATTTTTAAGAAAATTAAAAAAATGGTTGCTTGCTTTGTATGATGCAATTTATTTATTATTCTTATTTGAATGCTTTAATAATGGATGAGCACCCGTGTGGTCACCATGTTTGCATGATAGTAATTTAGGTTAAAATAAATCAGCTGCTTGCAAAAACATTTTGAAAAATTAAAAAAATGGTACCGAAAGGGCATTAGAGAAATCTAGTGTAACCAAGTCCCCGTATCCTCGTCTACGGTTCGTAGGAGTAAAATAAATCTCCCTTTATTTTACTTAGGTGTCTAATCGACCTACCCTAAACTGATTAGTGGCGACTCCTAGATAGTAACCTCTTGCATGTTTAAAAATTTAAACTTAAGTCGCGATTTGGTATGGGCTTGGGAGAGCCCGAGCTAAATATAAAAACTTAGCAGTCCATTAACCTAGTTGTAGGTGGTTCACCTACCCGGAAAAAATCAGGTCGCGACACCTTTTGTTTTCAATTTTCTGATGGTCACCATAAATCAAAGAAATTTTAAAGAATACTACCAACCAAATCTAGAGTTCAGAAACCAACATGCTCAAATCTTCAACAATCAATTTTATATTTTAACAATTCGATCCACAACCCTAAGGATTGGAGCCCATGGGTAGACTCCACGAAATTCCACACCGGCGGCTGACTTCTTTGGCGAAGTCAAGAAACCATCCTGATCGCTGTCTCAAACGCAATCCTCAAAGAGAGCCAAAAGTGCAGGGCAACAAGCTTCGAAACTCTCAAATTCGTTGCTCAAAACTTTAGAATCACAACCCAGAACAGCTACCAGCGCCAACCTTAATCGATGAATTGTTCTCCAAATCCTCCAATTTTTTGTGCACTCAATCACGAGTAGCCACGCATTTCAATTGTTGAAATGCCTTGACTAGAGGGTGATTGCTTACATCTGAAGTATTTAGTCTACTTGGTTGTCCTAATTATTTTTGTTATGTTAAGCCAGGTTTACCGTGGTGCTCTGCCCTTATTAGCGCTAACAGCGGTGCAAGCTAGCTTCGCCCTTATGCCATCTGATGTTCTATCAGTGCAATGTTCGCATATTTTTCATGGCTTCAAAATTCTTTTTCCAGTTTCCTTACTTGTACATGACTGCTGAAACCAGAAACCTTTCTTGTACAGGACCGGCCTTCAACCAAGGGCCACGCAGCCCCTGGTGGGGGATAGCCCTTGGGTTACCTGTTTCAAGTGGTGCACGAGATCCGGATTGCGAAAGATTTTCCAATTACTTAGCAGGAGTTTCTCTTAGATTTGGATGAATTTTAAATGTCATCATGTCCAGCCTTCAAGTAGATGCTGCCTTCTGTATGCAAACATGTATCATAAAGTGAGTCATTTCTTGGACTTTACCCAGCAAACCATGACTTCTAGAACTTGAAAGCGTGAGCCGCCTCATGCCCAATAAACCAACTTAATTCACGGTTTGTGGATCGCTGACATGGCCTTAATGACTTTGGCTTGTCAGGCTAACAAGGAAAAAAATTAACTTCTAGACCCAGTAGACCTATGTTTGCTAAATAGAGCATTCTTTTTTATATTATCTGCTATTAATAATATTATTCCAGTTGAGGCTTACACTATTCCGTTCCCGTACTAAAACTGAGCCAACGCTTGCCTTTACTATACCAACATCAAAATATCATCCTTTATTAAACTCATTACTGCCGAGGAGTTTATTCTCTGCGTGAAACTTGTTATAACAACCTCAAACAACCTCAAACAACCTAAATAAACAAGACAATGGTCAATTCTTCAATCAGCCATACCCATAAACAACGAGAAGGTATTTTGTGTGTTAGATGCATAACATGGCAGTGACATGTGGTGTAGCAAGCCAATCGAAAGTGAGCAAAATACATGCCGCATCAAGTAATGAGATTAATAGACTCCGGGCAATGATTATTGGTCGGTTACATATACAATAGTTTTTCATGGACGAGGAACATTTTGATGTCTCATCTTATGACAAAATAACAATGATCGTACATGAAGTCAGGAAGTTACTGCATCACGAGTTTCACAATGAACCAGACTTACAAATAGCACATTAGACTTCAATCTTAATCAAGCAAAGATCGGGAGGCATATCGATCTCCCTAGTTAGCTTGAGGACTTTGTCCGCAGTCAAATGCATATGGGACAACTTGATGAATTTATAGTTGGAATGGCCTCTACATGGGATACGTCAGGACGTTCTCACCTAGTCAAAAGTAACTGGGCAAGAACATGTTTCAAACTGATTTTGCCAAATCAACTCTCTCATCTTGCCTGATATCCTCTCATCTGCCATCAGAAATATAACAACTAGCTTGTAAGCATATATTAGATCTTATACAAATGCCCAAATGGGACACATCCACCTGAAGATAGAGCTTAACTCCGAAGCAAGATCGCTATTTCCATTGAGGGGTCCTCTATTTTCTTAGTTTCATGATTCCCAGTTAATCTTAATCGCAGTCAAACTGTTTGCATATGTATCCAGGTAAGCGTAGGCATTTACAAAGGGTACATCATCGAACATAATACTCCTGGGTATACACAAACACGATTTTGGTCCTCCCACTCCATGTTACATGAAAAGATAGATCAAGCCATGCAACAAAGGATATCAAGTGACTGCTGCTATTATCAGGATGACATGAAGGTAGTTCATAGTTGGTCTACCAAAATTTTCACAAATTTCAGTTATCAGCCAAATATAGGGAAAAGTACCAAGAAGTCTTAAACCTATTACATTGATACTAATTCCGTAATAAACCTTTTAATTGCACCAATTTAGTCATAAACCTTTCTTAATAGTGCTAATTCAGTCTATCTGACCAATTTTGATTGGAAATCGCTGACATGGATATCGCCTGTCCTACGTGGCACGGCCAGCGTTAACATAGACATTTTTAAATGATTTTTAATTTTTTTGATTTTTGAATTATTTTTTTGATTTTTCTTTTCTTTTTTATGTCCTTTTTCTTTTGCCTTGTGGCGAGTACTAGCCATGGCTAGCAACCGGGCACAGCCGAGGGCTGGCGAGGGCACGACCCTCACAGCTTGGGTGAGAGCACGCTTGCTAAGTCTGGTGAGGGCTTGACCCTCACGGCTTGGGCGAGGGTAGCCCTTATGGCCTCTAGCGAGGGCTCGACCCCTGTTTCCCTCATTGAGTCTGGTGAGGGCTCGACCCTTGTGGCCCAGGTGAGGGTGGCCCTTGTGGCGTTCAGCGAGGGCTTGATCCTCGTGATGGGCCTCGGCCGTGGCCACTCGCTAGCCATGGCTCGGACTGGCCACAGTGCAAAGGAGAAAGAATAGGGGAAAAAAGAAGAAGGAAAAAAATAAAAAAAAGGAAAAACATTAAAAAATTATTTAAAAATATCAACGTCAATGCTGGTCGTGTAACGTAGAACGATTGGTGTCCACGTTAGTGATTTTTGATCTAAATTAAATGGATTGATGGAATTGATATCAATAGAAAAATATTTTGGACTAAATTGGTCAAATTAGAAAGTTTAGGACTGAATTGGTATCAATATAATAGGTTTAAGACATTTTTTTTGGTTACTTTTCTTGTAAAAAACAAGAGAAACTCCTCACCACGAGATCATGACAAATGGAAAAGTAATTTTTAACAAGTGGGACATATTGTACCAGAATGATTCGTGTAAGTGATGTAAACGATGCAATAATTATAAGATGTTTTACACACAATGTCACGGCCGTCGTTAAGTTATGGGGACTCTTACATGGACGTTTTTCTTGAACAAAATTTCTATGAACTGTGATTAAGTTATTGCTAGAAATTATTGTTTCCCAAGCACAGATGTGAGATCAGAACATGATTTGATCGATCATAGAAACTTGAGGCTGGATAACAGCAACATATTATAATCAGCAATGCATATGATTCTAGCTTTGTGAGGTCACGGCAGAGTCCTTGGTTGATGGGGATACACTCTCTTTTGGAACTTTCACATTCAGATTTGGAGCTTCAGCCATCTGATCATCTGATGTAGCCAAAAGGTCGACTACTCAAACAATAGGATTGTGAGAACTTAGTCACGAAATCGAATAGAAATTCTTGTTCCGCTCAAGCTTAGGAAAATGTGCATAACTTTGTTGATTGAGATCAGATTGACCTGATTCCAAAACCAAAGGAACAGAGAATCTAAAATATACAATTTTGGTGTTTTAAGTTTTATCATATAAGCATTATAGACTTGTTGAATTTTGATGGAAGTGGGCGAAACGGGAATGGATAAAATGAAGAAATCATAGAAATTTCAATGGTTGCTCTTTTAGGCCTCAAAGGAAGTTGAAATGACATCAATTCATCCAGATTGATGGTTGCAACTCTTCAAGGATGCAGGCTTTAAAAGCCCCGACTCTTTAAGGACGGAGTGAAAACTTTTCTAGGTTTTCAAGGGGGTTTGAACTCTCAAGGTTCAAGATAATTGCATTAAGCAAGTTTTCATTAATCAAATTGGGTCTCCCATTTACAAAGGTTTGATGACCTTTTATAAGAGAAGAGCAAGAGATTAAAGTCAAGCTTAGAAACTATAAATTACATTAGAAACTAGAAGAACTTGTGGTTCTCCCAAAGAGTCTTGATGCAGTTTCGATGCACGGGAAATGACAAGTCTTTATGATAAAGTCAAAGATGAGGCATTATTGACGAGGGAGTTTTTGATGAGAGTGTTGTCGATCTCGAATGCGCGCCGATCTTCTTGGTTGATATAGTTGGTTTTGAGTATGGGCTGCATCATCATCTTTGGTATTCATAGAAGCCGGCAGTGATGATTTATGGCTTGCAAGAACCTGAGGAGAATGACAAATATCAAAATTTGCAGGCAGATAATCCCATAATGCACACGATACATATTTGCATTCAAACCACAGAAAATGATCACATGATCAATATCCCATTGTAATGACTACGTACACCCAAAAAGAGCACAAAACACAAAAATACATTCTGCATAGAATAGCCAAATCCTGTTTGGGAGGCCAATTTTTTGTTCCGTTGCTGTCCTTCTGTCTCTTCTAGCAACAATATCACATACCGGAGGTCTAGAATGTTTCAATTAGGGGTCGGCCCCCTACTGCCGCGTCTGAATTTTGGTCTAACTTTCTTGTTAGAGCAATTAAATATTAAACTACTCTCGCATCTAAAAACTCAAGTTTTTAGAATAGTTAGTAATGGTTCTACAAAATTCACATGGTACTAGAGCTGGAACTTCTAGATTCAAATTTTGTAATGTCCCTATTTGTCTCCCCAATTACATATCCTTTTCGGTAACAATGTGAACATCATCTTTCAAACGTGAAATTGTAAGGTACTTTCAAATGTTCCTTTTCTATAAAGTTAGAACTTCCAATACTAAATTCAACATATGTAAATTAGCTACCGCCAAGTTAAAACACTATAGCAAACGTTAGAACTGCAGGGTTGGTTGACCTTGTCGAGGCCAGGGCCGTCGGAAGGTTGTGCTACATTCGAAATAGGAACTGGAGCAGGTTCTACATGGGCCTCTTGGGAGGAGGCTTTTTTACCGTCCACATCATTAGCTTGCCCATCATTAACTCTAGGCACCTTTGACTCACTATCATAATCACCATGTGGCGGACCGCTACTTGAAGTCCCATGTGTTCTTTGCCTGTTAAAATAATAGAGAATTGGAATTGAACCAACATTTGTTAGGTTAAAATCAATTAGCTAAATGGTAAAATCAAAAGAGTCAACCTGCTGGAGCTCAAACAGGGCATAGGGAGAGGGTTAGGCTCATTGGAAAATAGAATTCCACGGAGAGGTTTTCCGTCTATGACAGTTTCAATGGTGTATCTATTTCCAAAACATTCCGTCACTGTAGCCTGAAATGTTGGTTTGCCTTGGACGGCTTTTGATTGTTTGAACGGATGACTTTGAGAACCTTCATTATTGTCCATAGCTACTTATGATTTGGCACACACGAGCAATTAAAAAAAAACAGTATCACGACCATAATCCCACGATCTCTAGAATAGTGAAAACTCTAGTGGGAGATCTATACCTATATATCATAGCAATGGAAAACATATAAAACAGGCACTTGGCTTATGCTTCATGGAATTTTAATTACTTGACAAAATCTACGGCCACGGGGAAATCTCTTTAGACATTTTTGAAGAAAATTTCCTGAATATGGTGATTCGGTATTGAATATGGTGATTTTGTAGGTTCATAAAATAAAGACTTACATGGAAAGAAACCTACAATGAGATCGAATCCATTTACTTAAAGAAAATACATAAATATGACCAAAATAGTAAATATGTAGCATATACGTAAATGTCAACTAAATCATGGTACCCTAATGTTGAGCCTTAGTGCGATAGTAAAAAGGTTACTTCATTGTGACCCAACATCACGGGATGAGTAAGGAAAATAGCCTCTCTAAAAACTAGAGGTATGGCTGCATACATGAACCCCTTCCTAGACCCCCGCATTGCAAGCAAGTCTTGTGCACTAGAATGTCGACTTATATGTGAAGTCTTGGTTTTAACTTCAGGAAAAAATATTATTTTTCAATGAAAACAAAATACGGGATAAAGTTTTCATATTATATCATAAGTGAAGTCCTTGTCTTGGAAGATTTTTTGGTCAACCGCAAATAAGTTCATGGTTCATATTATAACTAGAAGACCACGCCCCTTCTGAACTGCGATAGTGGCATGATTTTTCTAATTGAGGTAATCTTACTATCCAGGTCCCATAATTGGCAACCTAGAATTGCCAATCCAATCAACCGTGCCTCATAGTCATTCAATCAAGAGATATTACATGAACAAGATATTAAGCATATCTTACTACAAAAGATTGTTACCCCAGCTATTGCTTTGAAATGTATTATAAATCGCAGATCAACTGTTGTGGAAATAAATGATCCAATAATAAAATAAACAGAACAATAAAATAAGTAGAACGCTAGATTTATGTAATTCGGTCAATATGACCTCATCCATATTCAAGTTACTCAAACAAAATCAAGGTGCTCAAACAATCTCACCATTTCTCAGCCTCTAGTTACTCAAACAATCTCACTGTTTCTCTGAATCGAAAACATTCTCAGAGAAAAATGCAGACTTTGAAGGAAAACTAGAACCCCCATTACATAAACTTGACGACCCACCAGTGTCGAAGACGCGAACTTGGTTGGTCTGGCAGTTGTCCTTGACGTAACACCAATTGGCCCCACCTCTTTCCGGGGCCAGCCGCCTCCTCCCTTCCCCGCTCCGGCTGCTGGTGGCCTTGCGGCAACAGGACCCTCTCCCACCTCATTCTTCTCTTTTCCCGTGGACAAAAAAGAAACCAATCGACAACACAAGGCGCCAAGAAAGCGCAAGAGGGCAAAAGCCCTTCAAGAAAAGAGCAAAATTTCAAACTTTGAGAAGAGGACACGGGCTTAAAGGATCTAAGGGGTTTCTCTTTGGTGTCATGCAGAGAGAGAGAGAGAGAGAGAGAGAGAGAGAGAGGGAGAGAGAGAGCAACGAGACCGGAACAAGAACGTCGAGGAAGCAGCAAAAAGCTGTGTTCTTTCTGGGGGAAGCCGAGCGGAAAGGGTAGATTTTTTCGAGTGAATACAAAGAGCTTATACCCTTTTCTCTTTCCCTTTTTTCTCTGCCAAGAAGTTGTCCTGTAGAAGTGATAAGATATGTGATTATTTTTATTATTATCATTATTTTTAAATTTTCATGGGAGCTTATTTTAATCCGCCATCAGATTTATAGATTTTCCCAATATTATGAAGAATTTTCATAATACAAATAAGATCAAGAAGGATGATACAAGGAAAGATAATTGGATTATAAACTCATTTTAGGTTCGGCATGTCAAGCCAAATCTGACCAAAAAAACTATGTCATTTAATTTAACAATCATATTTTTCTAATACGATAACAACACTAATGTTTGAAGCTTGAAAATTTTGAATGGATTTTGCGAGTAATTAATTGTTATTTAATTTTTTATGAATCATGACGGGAGTATTCGAGTCTTGATTCATGCATAACTCATGTATAGATATGATTGGTTCCATCGATGCAAGAATTTTTGGACGTATTTCGAAATGGTTTTCACAGAGGTAAAATTAAGGAGATCAAAGTCTGGCAAGAACATATTTTTTCCTTTTTATGCTGAGTGCCCCCACCGAGGGGGGGGCTGCTTTACTGACTTTCCTAGAATATCGTGGTTAGCTGTTATATCTTAAACGCTATATAACACACATCTCGCTAGCAGTCATAGGAATCCGTGGAGAAGGTTTCAATGGTAATGTGCCACCAAAGGATGTCGGATCGCGTAAAGCAAAAAATTAAAAAAGAAAAGAAAAGAGTTCATTGGATGCAGCAGATACAAGATTAAGTACATGGTCTTTTGACTTAAGAAGTACCATACTTTTTAAGAGTCTTCATATCGTATCGGACACTTCAACATGTGTCCAACACTTTCAGACACTCTCCGACACTCGATCAACACGTGTCAGAAAATCCGATACCTGGTTAACTTTATCGACATTCTCGGAATTCTAACGTATGAGTTTCCGACACGTGATTTCGATGTTGATGTTAATTTTAAAATTCAATAAATAAGAGGTCAATATATATATATATATATGTGAAAAAATAAAACACAATAATAATAATAATAATAATAATAATAATAATAATAAATGGAGAATGAAGAAAAATTTAGTATTTTTTTTTATGACCCAGGAAACCTCGAAATCCGACAGCTGGCGGGAAGAACCTAGGGTTGACGCAAGCTAGTCACCACACTCATGCCAGCGGTTAAATCACCAAGTAACGCCGCTGGGATTCGAACTTGGCACCTTTCATGGGAGGTACAAAGCTCAAGCCAACTACGCCACTGCAATGGGTGGTGTATTCTCTTCTCTTTTGACTCCCACTTCCCGTGATACTCAATTCACCCATTAAGTTTTTTTTCTCCTCTTTCAACATATCTAACACGGGAGTCCAGAATATGGACCGCTTGCTTTTTCTCCAAGTTTATGAATTATTGAAAAAGAGTTGAATTTGTCAAATTGAAACAATTAATGATATTAATAAATGACGGATTAATGTTTTTAGTGTATATTCATTCTAGGCTTTTTATTTATTTATTTATTTATGAATTTGATTCAAATTAATTTCAATCAAATGATAGTTTATTATGTATATATAAAAATATAATTTTAATATACAACGTGTCCTAACGTGTCGAAATTCTCTGTTTATTTTAGAAATGACATGTCGGCATGTCGTGTCGTGTCGTGTCACGTGTTAGTGTTGGTGCTACTTAGCTTTTAACCCTTTGTATGGAGGCATGGAAGGTATTCTTCTTCTTTGCCTTCAAACAAAGGGAGAAGCTCTTGACTGACAAGTTACAAAACCGTGTTTGACAATTGATCCCGAAAGACATATTCACAAGTTTCCACAGACTAAGGATATGGTCGTGCTGGTTTACAAACGATGCCGCTCATTTTCCCGTTGTCTTTGCGGAAGAGAGTAAGCATGCTGCGACATGAAAGTTGACGCCCGAACCATGTATGTCATCTTCATGAAATGACCTCAGCTTTATAACTACTTGATTTTTCAATACCGAGGTGTGTCCACTCCATGATCAGTCCGTGAGAGACCAATGCAGTTCACAATTTCCGGCATAATGCATATGCTAGACGACTCTTGTCCAATGTCTTCGCTACGGAAAGTGAGTTAAGCCCCTTGTCGGAGCATTTTATCCATATTCATTGCAGATCGAGGAGTTAACTCATGACCAAGATTTTATCCGCGGCATATGGAAGGCCTGAAGTATGTACTTCAGCAAAAAACATATAGTTGATCATATAAAAATGTATAGAGTAGAAGAGCACATGAATTATCATGCACATATCTGTTGCAACCAGAAAAATTCCTCAAGAGCGATTGAAATTTGATTCAGCGAGTATCATTATTATTAAGCAAGAAATGGGATAAACATCAAGTTGAATGAGCTTGAGCTTGAGATTGAGCCTAAGCTTGAGCTTGGTTGTTGGATATCAATGAATTATCATTCATATCGTCAATAATTTTTCCTTATCCATAGATTTAATGTACCACTTTTGGGTTTCTTGAAGGCTCCCTGCCAGACATTCCCTAAGCGTGAATATTTTGAAGTGGCAATCAAGACACGTAAATGGCTGGTCATAGTAAAGTGTTCAGACTATTTTTGCGCAATCAGTTTACCTTTTATCGAGAATCCATGAAAGCTGGCATGCCATATGGAAAACCGAACCAAGAACTTCCTCAACTAGATATCGCTTCAGCAAGAATTCCAATCCAAAGTCTCCCCCAACCTACCAATAAGTGGAACAGAAAAGCACATTGTTAATTGGAATAAAAATATGGAAGATGGTATCAGTTCATCAACCACGCACATCAAGCAACATTAGTAAGCATATTTTGTGCACTACACACTGATACACAAGACGAAAAAGTTGCATAGCATTTGGAGTAGGTGATACTACCAAGCATATAAGTTATCAGCACATGTAGACACCAGCTCCTAACGTTGTCCAGTGCTATCTGCTCTAAAGAATCAGCAGTTTGATTTGATTGAAGATTGATTGCTGCTGGATTGAAAGATGAAAAACTAAATTATTTAAATTATCATGCTTGGATATGGTCCTATATTCCTTCACCTTCAACTCGGCCTCAATACATTAATGAATTGGTATTGATGGCCTCGATGGCAACATAGGTTTCTAGGATATCTTACATTAAAGTTGTTAATCATAAGATTACAATTGGCGAATTTCTGCAGCATAAAGACTGCGAAATTCAGAATGATGAGGCCCATAACCACATTTTCAAGAGGTAGCCTTCTTAACCATGATTTCCTACAAGTAGGAAGATAATTAGAACTGCCCTTCAAAAAGTAGGGCCTCAGTCACATGAGATCACCGCAGCAGACATACCTTGATTCTACAAAATATACTTCACCTAGCTGATCTGCTCGGGTTAGGTTCGGCCGAGTCAGGTAAGGCCTCCATGGAATGGCACTTGCGCAAGCTGGCTCTTAAAGGTATTTTATTGGTTAAAGGAATTACTATTTCTTTTCCTTACATATACAGTATCTTTATAATTTTGATGCTGAGAGGAGGAGACACTAACCAAAAAGTGCAAAAGAAGCTGATGGCCAAACTTAAATGGCACACTTGTCAAAAAAAAAAAAAAAACTTAAATGGCACACAAGTAAAAAAAAAATGAAAATTGAAAGTAAAGTGTCACATTTTTCTGACATTTCCGCAAGTAGTTGCTACGTTGACAGCAGATAGAAATATTGTTATCTGCAGATCTGGTTCTTATCACCTTACTGTTCAATTAAAGATTGGTCTTCTCGTGTATATGGTTCTATCTCCAGCCCCACTTCATAGCTGCATCTTCCCAAGTCAATTTACTGTACCAAGGCGGTAGGTCCTGATTTCGTACTTCAACTGTACCTGACATTTTACCTTCATATGCCCTCTCCCATGACAAAGTTTTTTAACACGTGTTAGCGACGTATTTTGTCTCCATGATGCTCAGGCAAGACCATTTTCCTAAAAAAGAGAAATTCAATGCCTTTTGAGTAGAGAAGAGTAGGGATAAAAAAGAAGCTGACTTGTCCTTCTCGGCAAGAATGTGAATATTATCCTTCAAATGTGAGAATGTAACGTACTTTCGCAATTTCCTTTCTTATGGCGAAAGCCACAAACTACAATTTTCAATATTAGAACACCACAGCCAGATAGCATGCTTCTTCAGCTAGGCAAGTTGCGGTCCATCAGATGATTTGGTATAACCTTGAGCACAACTCTAATCATGTCGATCTCCACATGAATACTTGACAAGCATATATCATACAAACATTCATTAAATGGCGAAGTGATATAAATTGATTCGAAACATGAAAGTTTTCATATAAGGCTGCATTTGTTTCTCGGAAAACGAATAATCTAAGAAATATTTGCTAAAAAAATGATCATTTATATCGTTTATTGAAATGAATGAATGAAAAATATCTCTGTCCTTTACAAAAATATTTTGATATAAAATGTTGGAGATAACAAAACATTTTTATTAACTGATTTTTTACAAATGATATAAACAATTATTTTCAGAAAAGTATTTTCCAAATCATTCCTTTTGCATGAAATAAAAGAAGCCTAAACTTAGACACCTCTATTCCTTTCTTTTTCTTTTTCCTTAAATTATAAAGAAAATTTTCTAGAAGTTGACTGCGCAGGTACATCAGGAATGTAAAAAGAACATATCAAAACTGAAAAGGGAACAATAAGAACTCCTCAAAAAACTGGAAAGATTGGAGCAATCATTGCATGAACGTTTAAAAGCTCCTAATACAAAGAATAAAAGTTATATTTTGTGCGGATTTCCAGCCTATTGCAAGGATGACTGACCTTGTTCAGGTCAGAGCCATCAGAAGGTTGGTTTACATTCGACACAGGAACTGGATCAGCAGGTTCTGCATTGGGCTCCAGCGAAGAGGCTTCTTTTCCATGCACATCATCGGCTTGTCCATCATCAACTGAGTCCGGCTGCATAACTCTAAAAGCATTTGGCTCACTGTTATAATCACCGTCGGCATACTAGTACTTGAATCCCCGTAAGTTCTTTTTCTGCTACGAGAATAGAGAATCGGAATCAGATCAACGTTTGTTAAGTAAAACCGATCAGGTAAATGGGGGAGAAAAAAAGAAGACTCACCTCCTTAGCTCAAAAAAGGTTTGGAGAGCGCTAGGACAGTTTCACTGGTGTATAGATCACCAAAATTCTCCATCACTCTCGCCTGAAATATTGATTTACCTCGGATGGCTTTTGATGGTGTGAATGACAACTATGAGAAGCAACATTAGATTCCATAGCTACTTTTGATTTGGCCTATACAGGCAATTCAAAAACACAATATCAGGACCATAATTCTATGATTTGGAAGAAGTTGTTTGGGGAAATCAATAGTCTGGGGAAATTCGCACAATCAAAAGCTCTTCGAGATGGACAAATATTTCAAGCAAGAGTGACAGAGAATTTTTGGTAGTCATACAAGGTATTCAAAATAATCGTATCACAATAATAACCCTGCAATTGAAATAAGTGAAAACTTTTTGGGGAGAACTACAGCTATATATAATATGAAGGGAAAACATGTAAAATAGGTACTTGACTTTAATTAATTGACAATATCTTCCGCCACCGGAAATCTCTTTAGATGATTTTGAAGAAAATTTTCTGATTTTGTATTGATTATGGTGATTCAGTATTGAATATGGTGATTTTGTCAGTTTATAAAATAAAGATTCACATGGAAAGAAACCTAAAATAAGATCAAATCCATTTAGTTAGAGTAAATACATAGATCCGACCTCAAAAGTAGGACGTCACCTACATAATGATATCTAAAGGTTGAGCCTTAGTGTAATAGTAAAAGGTTACTCTATTGTGAGATGAGGTCACGGGTCCGAGTCATGAAAATAGCCTCTCTAGAAACTAGGGACATGATTACATACATGAATCCCCTCCTAGGCCCACACAGTACAGAGGAGTATTGTGCACTAGGATGCCATTTTGTCACGTAAGGTCTGAGCTTTAACTTCAAGAAAACATTATTTCTCAATGAAAACAAAACACGACATAATTTTTTCATATTATATCATAAACAAAGGCCTTTTTTT
Source organism: Eucalyptus pumila (assembly GCA_016097595.1). NCBI lineage: Eukaryota > Viridiplantae > Streptophyta > Magnoliopsida > Myrtales > Myrtaceae > Eucalyptus > Eucalyptus pumila. The sequence continues at coordinate 4,299,706 of CM027847.1, forward strand.
GGTGAGATTTTAGGGTAAAAAATTGGAACAACAAATAAATTCATGGTTCATTTTGTCAAAATCGGAAACATCAGGATAAAGTGCAAAAGAAGCTGATGGCAAGACATATGTGGCACACAAGTCAAATACATTAGAAGTCGGATGTCACATTTTTTCTGACATTTCTGCTCGTCGTTGCTACATTGACAGTGGAAAGAAAAATAGTGATCTGCAGATCTGGTTCTTATCCACTTAATTGTTTAAACAAAGATTGATCTTCTTGTCTACATCGTTCTTTCTCCAGCTCCACTTCATTTCTGCATCTTCCCAAGTCACTTTCCATGTACCAAGCTAGCAGGTCCTGAAGCACCGATACTTTCTAGGAGCCTTCGTGTCGTGTCGGACACTTTGACACGTGTCGAACACTTTCTGACACTCAGTCAACACGTGTCGGAAAATCCCACACCTGGTCAACTTTCTCGACACTCTTCGACACTCGAGTTGGAATTCTGACATATGAGTTTCCGACACGTGATTCCGATATCAAGGTCAATTTTAAAAATTCAATAAATGAGAGGTCAATATATATATATGTGAAAAAATAAAACACAATAATAAAAAAAATAAATGGAGAAAAAAGAAATACCTAGTTTTCTCCTCTTTTCCGACTCCCACTTCTCGTGATGTACAATCCACCCTTAAGTTTTTTTTTCTCCTCTTCCAACATATTTAACACGCGAGTCCAGAATATGGATTGTTTGTTTTTTCTCCAACTTTTATAAATTATTGAAATAGAGTTGAATTGATCAAATTGAAATAATGAATGATATTAATAAATGGCGGATTAGTGTTTTTAATATATATTTATTCTAGGCTTTTAAATTTATTTATTTATGAATTTAATTCAAATTAATTTAAAATGATAATTTATTATGTATATAAAAATATATATTTAAAATACAACGTGTCCTAACGTGTTGGAATTCTTTGTTTTTTGAGAAATGACGTGTCGGCATGTCGTATCGTGTCATGTCACATATCGCGTGTCAGTGTTGGTGCTATTTAGCCCTCTCCCATGATAATGTTTTTTAACATATATGTCAGCAACATTCCTTACCTCCACGCTGCTTAAACAAAACCATTTTTCTTTAAAAAAGAAGAAGAAATTCATGGCCTTTGAGTAGAGAAGAATAGGGAAAAAGAAGAAGCTGACTTGTCCTTTTCCGCCTGAATGTGAATATTATCCTTCAAATATGAGATTGTAACGTACTTTCACAATTTCCTATCTCATTGCTTCTCGACACCATTTTTCTTAAAAAGAGAGACTCACCTTTCAACAACAGAAGGGCCAGAAGGGTTCATTTTTCTTTTCCATGCACATTATCAGCTTCTCCATCATCAACTCAGTCCAGCTGGATAACTCTAGAAGACTCACTGCTATAATCACCATTTGGCATACCACTACTTAAATCCCCATGAGTTCTTTTCCTCCTCCAAGAATAGAAAATCAGAACTGGAGTAACCTCTGTTAAGTAAAACCGATCAGCTAAATGGGAAAAGCAGAAGACTCACCTCCTGGAGCTCGAAAAGGGTATAGGTTGAGTGCTAGGATAGTTTCTACAGTGTATTAATCACCAAAATTCTCGGTCACTCTCCCCTAATATTTTGATTTGAAATGGATGGCTTCTAATAAGGCGAATGATAACTATGAGAACCACCATTAGATTCGATAGCTGCTTCTGATTTGGCACATACAAGCAATTGAAAAAAAAACAGTATTAGGACCATAATTCTATAATTTGGAAAAAGTTGTTTGGGGCAATTTATAATTTGTGGACTTTGATGCAGGTGCTTATATTTATTAATTCACACAACCAGAAGCTCACCGAGATAGACATATATTTCAAGCAAGAGCGACAGAGAATTTTTGGTAATCATACAAGGATTCAAAATAACAGTATCATGACCATAACAACATGACTTTTAGATAGGTGAAAACTCCATGGGGAGACCTATAGCTATGTATAATAGCAAGGGAAAACATGTAAAACATGCACTTGGCTTCTGCTTTGAATTTTAATTACTTGACAAAATCTTTGGGTGCACCAAAATCTCTCTAGATGATTTTGATATCTCATCTTATGACAAAATAACAAAGATCGTACATGAAGTTAGGAAGTTGCGGCATCACGAGTTTCACAATGAACCAGACTTACAAATAACACATTAGATTTCAATCTTAATCAAGCAAAGATCAGGAGGCATATTGATCTCCCTAGTTAGCTTGAAGACTTTGTCAGCTGTCAAATGCATATGGGACAACTTGATGAATTTATGGTTGGAATGGCTTCTACATGGGATACGTCAGGACGTTCTCACCCAATCGAAAGTAACTGGGCAAGAACATGTTTCAAACTGATTTTGCCAAATCAACTCTCTCATCTTGCCTGATATCCTCTCATCTGCCATAAAAAATATAACAACTAGCTTGTAAGCATATTGTTGTAATTGGCGTCGCAGCGGAAGCGGATCGTAATTTTGCAATTATGTCGGGAGCTATAGAAATCGATCGAAATAAAACGAGGAACAAGAAAAATAAGGACACCGGAAATTTACGTGATTCAGTCCAAATGTCGGAATCTACATCCACGGGGAGAGCCAGCAAATATATCCACTATAAATCGGAGAATTACAGAATTACAATCACATATGTATTCAAGTGTTTCCCAACCCTATTTTATATCCGATACTCACGGTGTTTAACAACTCAACTCACTCGCTGAACTTGACTTCCGCACAAACCTCTCTGAGCTCAAGCCTCTCACTCTCTCTCGAGCTCTTTTGCTCTCGCTCTCTGCCGAACTCTTTTCTTTCGCTGCTTCTCGAGCTCCAGACGTCTTCTCCTTTTATCGGTGGAAGGGAAGGAAACAAAATAATATTGTACTCCAGAATTGTCAGAACGGCACCGATCTTCAAAGCATGCGCCTCCATGCAATTAATGAGAGCGTGTGAGCGGATGACCAGCATGCACTGACACACGTAGAATAGCTTTTGCCTTCCCTCTTTCTTTATTAATAAAAACAAGAGAAGCCCACAAAATGAACAAAGAGAGGGAGAGAGTTCGGCGCCTACATGATAGGCTTCTGAGGCCACAAGTGTTGATCAACTTGTTTTCTACGAGCATGCATGCACATGGCCATGTGCATGCATTTAATGACGTAGAAGAAACTTGGACGATCAACTCTTCAGAAATCATGCTGACAAGTGAGAAGGGCCACAAAAATCAACACACGCATTTGTGGCCTCCATTTCCAACGTGCAGAGGCTCATATCTAGGGCTGAATTCTTTCGGCTCCTATCGCCATTTTTCATCAAATGCACTGCGCACGTTCTTTCTTTGTTTCAGCATGTAAATATTTGTACGGATTGGGTATTGTCTATGAACTCAAACTCGAGACATAATTTAACACATATATTAGATCATATACAGATGCCCAAATGGGACACATCCACCTGAAGATAGAGCTTAACTCCGAAGCAAGATCGCTATTTCCATTGAGGGGTCCTTTCTTTTCTTAGTTTCATGATTCCCAGTTAATCTTAATCGCAGTCAAACTGTTTGCATATGTATCTAGGTAAGCGTAGGCATTTACAAAGGGTACATCATCGAACATAATACTCCTGGGTATACACACACACGATTTTGGTCCTCCCACTCCATGATACATGAAAAGATAGATCAAGCCATGCAACAAAGGATATCAAGCGACTGCTGCTATTATCAGGATGACATGGAGGTAGTTCATAGTTGGTCTACCGAAATTTTCACAAATTTCAGTTATTAGCCAAATATAGGGAAAAGTATCAAGAAGTCCTAAACCTATTACATTGATACCAATTCAGTAATAAATATTTTAATTGCACTAATTTAGTATTAAACCTTTCTTATTAGTACCAATTCAGTCTATCTGGCCAATTTAGATTGGAAATCGCTGACATGGATATCGGCTGTCCTATGTGGCATGACCAGTGTTAACATAGACATTTTTAAATAATTTTTAATTTTTGAATTTTTTTTGAATTTTTTTTTTGAATTTTTTTTTGAATTTTTTCTTATTTTCCCTTTTTTATGTTCTTTTTCCTTTGCCTTGTGGCGAGTAATAGCCATGGCTAGCGACCGGCCACAGCCGAGGGCCGGCGAGGGCACGACCCTCGCAACCTGGGTGATGGTGCGCTTGCTAAGTCTGGTGAGAGCTTGACCCTTGTGGCTTGGGCGAGGGCAGCCCTTATGGCCTCCAGCGAGGGCTCGACCCTTATTGCCCTCATTGAGTCTGGTGAGGGATTGACCCTTGTGGCCCAGGTGAGGGTGGCCCTTGTGGCGTTCGGCGAGGGCTTGACCCTTGCGATGCCCTTGCTGGGCCTTGGCTGTGGCCGCTTGCTAGCCATGGCTGGGACTGGTCACAGTGCAAAGGAGAAAGAATAGGGGAAAAAAGAAGAAGGAAAAATAAGAAAAAAAAGGAAAAACATTAAAAAAATCATTTAAAAAAATCCACGTCAATGCTGGTCATGTAACATAGGATGATTGGCGTTTGCGTTAGTGTTTTTCGATCTAAATTAAACGAATTGACTAAATTGATATCAATGGAAAAATATTTAGGACTAAATTAGTCAAATTAGAAAGTTTAGGAACTGAATTGGTATCAATATAATAGGTTTAAGACTTTTTTTTGTTACTTTTCCCGTAAAAAAACAAGAGAAACTCACCACGAGATCATGACAAATGGAAAAGTAATTTTTAATAAGTGGGGCATATTGTACCAGAATGATTCGTGTAAGTGATGTAAACGATGCAATAATTACAAGATGTTTTACACACAATGTCACGGCCGTCGTTAAGTTATGGGGACTCTTACATGGACGTTTTTGTTGAACAAAATTTCTATGAAGTTATTGCTAGAAACTATTGTTTCACAAGCACAGATGTGAGATCAGAACATGATTTGATCGGTCATAGAAACTTGAGGCTGGATAACAGCAACATATTATAATCAGCAACGCATATGATTCTAGCTTTGTGAGGTCATGGCAGAGTCCTTGGTTGATGGGGATACACTCTCTTTTGGAACTTGCACATTCAGATTTGGAGCTTCAGCCATCTGATCATCTGATGTAGCCCAAAGGTCGGCTACTCAAACAATAGGATTGGGAGAACTTAGTCACGAAATCAAATAGAAATTCTTGTTCTGCTCAAGCTTAGGAAAATGTGCATAACTTTGTCGATTGAGATCAGATTGACCTGATTCCAAAACCAAACGAACAGAGAGTCTAGAATCTACAATTTTGGTGTTTTAAGTTTTATCATATAAACATTATAGACTTGTTGAATTTTGATGGAATTGGGCGAAACGGGAATGGATAGAATGAAGAAAGCATAGAAATTTCAATGGTTGCTCTTCTAGGCCTCCAAGGAAGTTGAAATGACATCAATTCATCCAGATTGATGGTTGCAACTCTTCAGGGATGCAGGCTTTAAAAGCTCCGACTCTTCAAGGACGGAGTGAAAACTTTTCTAGGTTTTCAAGGGGGTTTGAACTCTCAAGGTTCAAGATAATTGCATTAAGCAAGTTTTCATTAATCAAATTGGGTCTCCCATTTACAAAGGTTTGACGACCTTTTATAAGAGAAGAGCAAGAGATTAAAGTCAAGCTTAGAAACTATAAATTACATTAGAAACTAGAAGAACTTGTGGTTCTCCCAAAGAGTCTTGATGCATTTTCGATGCACGGGAAATGACAAGTCTTATGATAAAGTCAAAGATGAGGCTTTATTGATGAGGGAGTTTTTGATGAGAGTGTTGTCGATCTCGAATGCGCGCCGATCTTCTTGGTTGATATAGTTGGTTTTGAGTATGGGCTGCATCATCATCTTTGGTATTCATAGAAGTCGGCAGTGATGATTTATGGCTTGCAAGAACCTGAGGAGAATGACAAATATCAAAATTTGCAGGCAGATAATCCCATAATGCACACAATACATATTTGCATTCAAACCACCGACAATGATCACATGGTCAATATCGCATTGTAATGACTACGGACACCCAAAAAGAGCACAAAACACAAAAATACATTCTGCATAGAATAGCCAAATCCTGTTTGGGAGGCCAATTTTTTGTTCCGTTGTTGTCCTTCTGTCTCTTCCAGCAACAATATCACATACCGAAGGTCTAGAATGTTTCAATTAGGGGCCGGCCCCTACTGCCGCGTCTGAATTTTGGTCCAACTTTCTTGTTAGAGCAATTAAATATTAAACTACTCTCGCATCTAAAAACTCAAGTTTTTAGAATAGTTAGTAATGGTTCTACAAAATTCACATGGTACTAGAGCTGGAACTTCTAGATTCAAATTTTTTAATGTCCCTATTTGTCTCCCCAATTACATATCCTTTTCGGTAACAATGTGAACATCATCTTTCAAACGTGAAATTGTAAGGTACTTTTAAATGTTCCTTTTCTATAAATTTAGAACTTCCAATACTAAATTCAACATATGTAAATTAGCTACCGCCAAGTTAAAACACTATAGCAAACGTTGGAATTGCAGGATTGGTTAACCTTGTCGAGGCCAGAGCTGTCGGAAGGTTGTGCTACATTCAAAATAGGAACTGGACCAGGTTCTGCATGGGCCTCTTGGGAGGAGGCTTTTTTACCGTCCACATCATTAGCTTGCCCATCATTAACTCTAGGCACCTTTGACTCACTATCATAATCACCATGTGGCGGACCGCTACTTGAAGTCCCATGTGTTCTTTGCCTGTTAAAATAATAGAGAATTGGAATTGAACCAACATTTGTTAGGTAAAAATCAATCAGCTAAATGGTAAAATCAAAAGACTCAACCTGTTGGAGCTCAAACAGGGCATAGGGAGAGGGTTAGGCTCATTGGAAAATAGAATTCCACGGAGAGGTTTTCCGTCTATGACAGTTTCAATGGTGTATCTATTTCCAAAACATCCCGTCACCGTAGCCTGAAATGTTGGTTTGCCTTGGACGGCTTTTGATTGTTTGAACGGATGACTATGAGAACCTTCATTATTGTCCATAGCTACTTATGATTTGGCACACACGAGCAATTCAAAAAAACAGTATCACGAGCATAACCCCACAATCTCTAGAATACTGAAAACTCTAGTGGGAGATCTATACCTATATATCATAGCAATGGAAAACATATAAAACAGGCACTTGGCTTATGCTTCATGGAATTTTAATTACTTGACAAAATCTACGGCCACGCGGAAATCTCTTTAGACAATTTTGAAGAAAATTTCCTGAATATGGTGATTCGGTATTGAATATGGTGATTTTGTAGGTTCATAAAATAAATACTTACATGGAAAGAAACCTACAATGAGATCGAATCCATTTACTTAAAGAAAATACATAAATATGACCAAAATAGTAAATATGTAGCAAATAACGTCAACTAAATCATGGCACCCTAATGTTGAGCCTTAGTGCGACAGTAAAAAGGTTACTTAATTGTGACCCAACATCACGGGTTGAGTTACAAAAATAGCCTCTCTGAAAACTAGAGGTATGGATGCATACGTGAACCCCTTCCTAGACCCAGGCATTGCGAGCGAATCTTGTGCACTGGAATGTCGATTATTATGTGAAGTCCTGGCTTTAACTTCAGGAGAAAAAGAAGAATTTATTTTTCAATGAAAACAAAACATGGGATAAATTTTTCATATTATATCATAAGTGAAGTCCTTGTTTTGGAAGATTTTTTGGTCAACCACAAATAAGTTAATGGTTCATATTGTTACTAGAATGGTCATGCCCTTTCAATTGAGGTAATCTTACTATCCAAGTCCCATAATTGGCAACCTAGATTTTGCAATCCAATCAACCCTACCTCATAGTCATTCAATCAAGAGATATTCATGAACAAGGTGTTAAGCCTATGTAACTACAAAAGATTGTTACCTTCCCCCAACTATTGCTTTGAAATATACTACAACCCCAATCGCAGATTAACTGGTGTGGAAATAAGCAATTGGACAATAAAATAGACAGAACAAAAATAAAATAAAATAGGAAACTAGATTTACGTAAGAGTAGTAAAAAATTCCACTATAGATCATTAATACAACGGAGATTATAACCATACTCAAGTTACTCAAACAATCTCAATGTTTCTTAACCTCTAGTTACATCCACTAACTTAGCTAGTGTCGAGCTTCACAATTTCTCATGAAATAATCTCTCAATCTCATGAAGGAGATTGTGGATTGCTGTCAATGATAGGGGTGAGTATGGTTCAGGTTGGGCTTGTCCATCCCCTAACTCTCATCTCATGAAGGAGATCGTGGATTGCCGTCAATGATAGGGGTGAGTATGGTTTAGGTTGGGCTAGTCCACCCTCTAACCCTAAGATTAACCCGCAAAGTGTTGGTCCTTAATTTTTGGATTGAGGACCGATCCTATTAAGCCTAGGATTGAGGATCAGACTGACCCAATTGGTTCGGTCTTATTTTAGAGTCAATTCGAGACCGATCGATAATTTTTTTTGTCATTTTTTGTACTCCTTGAAAATGTAAACCTACCATCTTAAATTACATATCCATTGATAATACGGCGTTGTACAATTAAACAATAAATATCGATACATATTCAACAAATTTAAAATAAGACAACAATAGAAATTTCACATCTACTAAAAGCAAGAAACCATAAAAATGATTAAAACCGCTTATAGAGATATGTGACAAGATGGGGGCTAAGAAGTACTAATACTCTTCGGGAGCCTTTGTGTTATGTCGGACACTTCAACATGAGTTCAACACACTCTGACACATTTCAACATGTTTTGACACGTGGTCATTTCTCCCCAACATACTTTGACACACAAGTTTGGAATTCTGACATGCGATTCCGAGATGCACTGAGTCAATTTTATATATTTTCAATACTTTGGGGATGGAAATGTAAATATATAAAAAAGAAAAAAGAAAAAAAGAGAGGTAAGAGTTGTGGTTGGGTGTTGCTCCTACTGCCATTACTACTCCATTGTTGGAGGGAGCCGACGGAGGGGGATGGCCCTCATTGGCTCGGGCGAGACCATCACCAGCTAGATGAGGCTGGCGAGGCTTGCCTAGATCTGGGCAGTGCTGCACCCTTAGTCGGGCCTAGCAAGGGTCGCCGGCCCTCTCCTAAGGCCGATGAGGCCTCGCCTAAGGTTGGGGAGGCTCATCGGCCACAGGATTCGGACAAGCCTCACTTGTGCCTTGCTTGGGTTGGCGAGGGCCGCCACCCTTTACCGCTTGTCGTTGACCCCTCTAATGGCGATAGCGGCTTGCCCAGCCAGGCAGCCATGACCTTGCCTTTTTTTTTTTTCCTTTTTTCTCTAGTTTTTTTTTAAAGATTTGTTTAGCTTTTTTTAATTTTTTTTACTATTCTCTAAATAAGATTTAAAGAAAAAAGCAATAAAAAATTCCATTTAGGATAAATAAATAAATTTAAAAATACTACTTTAGAATTTCCAGTTAAACAAATTAATGGTGTTAACGGAAGGATTTGATTGTACCGATTTGATAAATTTTAAGACTCAATTGCACTTTCGTGATATGTTTTAGGACTTGTAGTATGCATATCCCTAAATTTTAGAGTAGAATATGGATTGATTGTCTTTTTTTCCTCCAAGTTTCACGAATTATTGCAATGGAATATAGTTAAATTTGTTAAATAAAACAATGGATGATATTAACAGATGTTGGATTAATATTTTTAGTATAAATTAATTCTAGGCTCTTTTTATTATTATTTATTTATATAAAAATATATTTAATATATAATGTGTTGGAATTTTTTTATCTTTTGAGAAATAATGTGTTAGCGTGTTGTGTTATGTGTCTGTGTTGGTGTTACATAGAATATAGGAAGTTGAGCAGTGAGCAGGGAAGTTGAGCGAGGTGAGTGTCGAGTAGTGAGTGGGGATGTTGTTCCTTTTGATTTTAGCAAATTGAAGACTAAGAGGACAAAGAAGATAGAAGAGAACAAGTACTAGAAGAGGATACCGTGAGGAGCTATTTAATGTTGTTTAACTATTTTGGACGTCATGAGGAGATTGATGTTGTTTGACTTAGGGTTTTTTCTTTAGAATATATAAAGAAAAAATTATAAATAATATATTAGATATATTATATATAATATGTACAATAGGATCGATCTGGGTTGAACCGACCCTAAACTTCTAAGATCAAGGACTAACCCGCACAATATTGGTCTAGGGTTGGTTGAGGATTAACCTTGGACCCGGACCGATGCTCTCCCCTAGTCAATGGTCTTAATTACTTTGGCATGACAGGCTAATACCAAACATCGTAGTAGACCTTTGTTTGCTGAATTTTTTGAATAGAGCATTCTTTCTTTTTTTAATAAATATTATCTACCATTGATAATCTTATTTCGGTTGAGGCTTACACTATTCTTTTCTTGTGCTAAAACTAAGCATACGTTTTCCTTTACTATACCAACATCAACACATCATCCTTAGTTAAACTCATTACTACATAATAGTTTATATTCTCTACGAAACATATTATTAACAACTTCAACAACCTAAATAAACAAGACAATCATCAATTTTTTAATAGGCCATTCCCACAAAAAATGAGAAGGTACTTTGTGTGTTAGATGCACCACGTGGCGATGACATGTGGTGTAGCAAGCCAATCAAATGTAAGCAAAATACATACAACGTTAAGTAAGATGAGATTAATAAAACTCGAACAATGGTTTTTGGTTGGTTACATATACAATATTTTTTCATAAGCGAGTATTTTGATCTCTCATCTCGTGACAGAATAATAAGGATTATACATGTTGAAGTCAAGAAGTTGCTGCCTCGCTAGATTCACAATGAACCAGACTTACAAATAGCACATCAGACTTCAATTACTAATCAAGCGAAGATTAAGAGGCAAATCAAATCTCTATAGTTAGCTTGAAGACTATTAGATGTCAAATGCATATGAGAAAATTTGATAAATCTATGGTTGAAATTGGCTTATCCTAGGACATGTCGAGAGGCTCACCCAATCAAAAGTAACTAGGCAAAAACTGATTTTGCTAAATCTTCTCTTTCATTTTGCGTGATGTTCTCTCAATTGCCATAAAAAAATATAACAACTAGCTTGTATGCATATATTAGATCATATACGGATGCCCAAATGGAACACATTCGCCTGAAGATAAGCTCAACTCCGAAGCAAGATCACTATTTCATTGAGGGATCCTTTCTTTTCTTCATTTTTTGCCTTCAAGTTGGTTCATTTGACGAGGGAAATTGTAGAATTGAGTGTGAGCGTCTACCTTGGCAAGCAGGCCATTAATTTGAGACCAATTGGATTAAATTGGATTAAATTGGAGTTGAAATTGAAGGGAAATTCTTGGAAATTCTTAGCCATGGGGGGCTGCAACATTTCAACACCATTTGAGACTTGTTGGAGAAGTTTGGGGAGGGAAATGGCTGTGGATGAGGGCTGTGGACTTTGGGGGCCTTGTGATGATGAGTTGGGATATTTATTGAAGACTTTGGTGGCCTTTGTCCCCCTCAAGCCAACAACAACAATAACCATCTTCTTCTTCCTTAGCTTCTTCTTCTCAATTGTTGTTGTTTTAGAGCCTAAAGACTAGCAAAGAACCAGCCAGCCTCACTAAGCTAGCCCTTGCAGTTGTCGACCGCCGATCCAGTGCCCACCTGAGCCACTTGCCTCTTGTCGTTCGCAATCCCGCGAGCACCGAGCCCGCGCGTCCCCGATGTCCCGAGCCCTCCGCCCGATTGCACGATAGCCACAAGCTCACAAGCCCCTAGACTGCCTAAGCCGATCGCGTCCTTAGCCGTGCATCCTTGTTTGCTCGAGCTGCTATTCTGAGCTCGCCTGGCCGTTGTCCAAGCTGTTGAGCTGCCTCCGCTCGCCGCACGTTGCTCCAGTTCGTCTCCATTGCCGTTCGCCTCTCGCTGTTGCCCGCTTGCTCAACCAGCTCCTTCAGCCAGCAAGTAGAGTCGAACTCACAGCTTGTGCTGTGAGCTTCGTGGCCTGTTTATGGCCCTTTCTCGGCCTCTCTTGGCGTTGCTCTAGGCTTGAGTCTCGCTCTCCTTTGTGTTGCCGTTGCGGTGAACTCATCGGCTCACAAATTTGGTAAGTTTACTTGCTAAACCTTGCTTAGGAGGTTAATTATGCTTAGTAGAGGTTTAGCTTAGCTTACGATTGGTTTAAGTGGTTAGATTAGTTCAATTAGTAATTTAGTTAGTTAATTAGGCTAATTAGGTGGTTAGATTAGTTTAGTTAAGGGTTAATTAGATTGCATGATTTAATTAGTCTAGTGCATTATTTTTTAAGCCCAATTAGATGGTTAGATTAGTGTATTTAACTTAATTAGGCATTTATTTAATTATTTTACATTTTTAATTAATTTTGTAATTAATTTAATTATTTAATATATTCCGAAAATTATATCGGGATAGCCGGTTGTTAGAATTTCGTGCTGATTGTCGTGGTGCAATTAGTTTATGCAATTAAGTGCTAATTTGTGCAATTGAGTGATGATTGTGATTTTTGATTTATTATTTTAAAATTATGGATTTTTAGTACTTAATTAGAAAATACCGGGTGTCGGGTTTTGACATAAAAAAATGTTTTTAAGTATTATATCAAATAGTGATGTTTTAAAAGGAAGGATATCACTTTTTATAGTTCGATCTGACCGTGTGCCCACACATGATTATTTTACCGAGTGTTTTTAATACGAAGAAAATAGACCAAGTACATCATTTTAATTGAGACATTTGAGTGCAAAACACAATGTTCTTGGTTGGGATTGGATGGTCGTGTGTTAGTTATGAGAACCTGTAGCGAGCTTTTATGCCAGGCGATGCTCCTATATGGAATGCCCTTGTCAACGGATGTGGGTTACAATAGAGGCTGGACCAAAGCTCCTTCGGGAATGTTGTCTAGAGGTAGACGTTGCCGTGCTTAAGGGATGAGACGATGCTCAGCTATGTTGAAAGACCACCAAACGTCGAGTTGGCCGTGCCCGTGAGGCCGTAATCAAATGGAATGCGTGAGTGATTGAGATAAATGTGTCTGATTATGGGATAAAATTGTGTGGTACGGAATGAGACATGTTATAACGATTTGGCCTTATAATCGGGACTCCTGTAGTTGTTTGAAATATAAGTTGATACGTTCCAATTGTTGAGTGTTATTATTGCACAAATCTGTTATACGAACTGTACTAATATGCAAGAAAGAACTGAGGCGAGGTGAGTCTCATTGGTTGTGTGATTAGACTACCTTTAGGCATATTTCCTTCCTAATCGGGGTTTAGAGTGTGCACTCGCTGAGACATTGTCTCACCCCGTCATGATTTAACTTTTTACAAGTCCTTAGATGGATGTGAGGCTAGTTCGTTTTGGGTGGCCGCAAGAGGCCGAGGTAGAGCGTACCGTCTTCCCTGTCTGCAGGAATCCTTGAACCCACGAGCTCGTTGTGACCATGATTTGGGTCGATGAGGGCTAACCTCAGTTGGTACCTCATTGATATAAAGCTTGGTTTCGTAATGGGCCTAACAGGAAACGGGAAGGTCCCGTGGATGGTTTCGATGGACCTACCATCAAGGGTGAGGGTGAGGTTGTGCTCAACCTTGTCGTGGACGTCAATGTCATTGCAGACGTCGCGGCGAATCGATTGTCAGAGGATGAGCAAGAGCTTGAAGTTGAGGAGGTAGTTGAACCCATTAGATCTCGACATCCCTGACGGTGTTGTAGTGGACTCGGATCCTAAGTAGGAGAGTCCGGGGTAGGGTTGGCTAGGTAGTTTTTTTTTTAGACCTTAACTTTTGTATATAATTTTGTAGAGTTGACTCATTTGTTTTTAAATTGTGATTTGTTTTATATGGCTATCTTGCTTTTCTATTCCATGTTGATTGTGAAAGTGCTAGTATGAACACCTAGAGGGGGGCTGAATAGGTGTAAAAACATATTCTGCAAAATGTAGTGAAAACTTTTACTTTTAACCTGAGTCTGAATAACAGCAAACTTTTGAAATTGGGTCTGAAGAGTAGCAGATTTTGAGCGAGATTAGACTTTAGCAGTTAAATAGAATTACGAATAAGATAAAGAGATTCAGGGAAGAGAATAAGAACACAAGGTTTATAATGGTTTGGCTTAATCCAAGCTTACGTTCACTTTCCCACGCTAACAGCCTTCTTGATTGGATTCCACTATGCAATCAACAAGAGATTACAACTTTGAGTGCAAACACTTAGTAGTAAATCACACTATCTCACTAAGTCATTCTTTTGGTATTTCTCTCACGATCACAAACGTTTAAGCTCAACAAAAACAAGTGTATGATCGAATATCGTTTGGACTTTAGAATTATAAATTCTACGCTCCATCTCTTACTTGCTCATCGGTCCTTCATCTCCTTAAATACTCCTCCACGTCCAAACTAACCGTTGGACAGTATCTCAAGGATCGTCTTCCAATCTACCCATTTGATAGATCTGTATTTAAAATATTTGGTAGACGTTGAGTGATAAAAGTAGAATCCCAAATTGATTCTGATCATCCATACAAATAGAATCTTGATTTCCATAAGTAGAGCTTCTCCTTATAGAAAGTTCTTGTCTTCAATATCCAATCGTCAATCAATTAGATTGAGTCAATCAAATCAATCTTGATGTGAAATCCAAACCAGATCACTAGCCGTTATATGATTGGGGATTGTGTTACACTCTATCGAATCTGGATGTAAATTTTGAGAGCAATAGACTTTACAATCTAAGTCTAAGTGCGGTAGGCTTTACAATCTGGATGTCAATCTGAACATATTATGCTTCTGAACAGATTTAGCTTTTAAGGTCTGGATACAATCTGAATAAGTTCAGCTTCAACATAGAGTCTGTCTTCTAGTTCTTCATTCACGTTCAATCGGGAAATCTTCATAATATACTTTGGACATGTGTTACGTTCAGTCTTTTGGTTCTTCCAAATATAGACTTTGATAATATCATTTACATGTTTTGTCATTTGCATAGTCTATTATTCAACCAATAAACACGTTAGTACCCTTTGATTTTTTTTGTCATCTTCAAAATATCATAAGGGATTTCCCTAACAATCTCCCCCTTTTTGATAATGGCAAAACAATATCTGAATATGCAGATTTGTAAACACGCTTTTAACAATATTAATTTAAATCAAAGGATATCAAAAGATAGCAAATAGATTGAGCATAACAATATATTAAAAAATAATCGTAGCTAAATATTATGCAATAAATAATATCAACCAATCAACACATATGCATATTCATATCTTCTGCCTCTTTTTGTCATAATCAAAAAGCGATAAAAAATATCACGTAGAGAATATAAAATGATAACAAATATCTTGCACAATTTAAAAAATCAGCATTTACAAAGTAAGTCGAATATTAAAGATATGCAATATAGCTCACTTCGATCATACATATCAACAAATATCCAATAAAAATTACGGATACATTATAAAATTCATTTAACCCATTTTGTCAAAATAAAATGATAATATCAATAAGAGATTTGACAAAAGGTAAAAAATTCACTAACCGGATTTTCTTAGAACTTTAACAAGTTCTGTCACATTTACCTTTCCTTCCTTCCATAATAATCAAGATCATGATCGATTTAAAAAGATTTTTTCATAATTGATTAAAGCTCCCCCTCAATTTATTGCCTTTTTGAGGTGATCACGATTCTTTCCATTTCTTTTGAATTCACGTTCTCCCCCTGTCATCATGACAATATTTGCAATAGCACTAATTGTGGCTTGTGCACGTTGAGTAGAATATTATTTCATTATTTCCTTTGTAGCAACAATATCCACAACGATTATTTGCATTTTGAAATTCGAGACAAAAATTTATTTTCTTCAATCAAGCTCTTCTCGAATTCAACTTGCATAAACTTAACGAACTTTTTGCACAACTAAGCTGTAATAATATCCACATAATATATAGTGCCCTTTCTTCAAATAAATAAATTGAATAGCATATATAAAATTAAAATTCAGAACTACTTAATCTTTCGTAAGACACATTAGGGATTGCAAAAACTTTACACAAGGAAGGGAATTTTTGAACCTCTAGAAGATAGTATAGAATCTCCTCAATTTTTTGATCAAGTTTTCCAAAATTCATATGGAAGATTCTATTGCCACCTGCAAAATCTTGTATAATAGATAATCATATTTGCAAAAATGTCACGTAATATCTTCCTTTGATTTGCGGATCAAACTTGCTAAATATAATATATCTTCTATGAATATAGCAAGAATATCCATAAATATGCAATAATATCTTTCGAGATCAAAGGGATTCCCTTGAGCATAAATCTCAGATATATATTATTGATGCATTTCACAAAAAGAAAGATGATATTTCTATTACGTGCCAAATCAAGTAAAAACTTGCAATGCCTTATATTTATGACAAAAGATATTCGCAATATAATAAACAATCATCCAAAATTATGATAAGTGCACATAGAAATTTGCAAGGCGGGATGATAAAATTTTTTTATCTTACCCTAGGTATATATTTGAAATATACCATTGATTAAAAAAATAATTACCAATCTTCGCATTAAATACATTTTTTATTGCATCATGATTTGCGTAGATTTGCGATCATCCTTTCCTTAAAGGATTTCCTGCAATGAACTCATTTCCTTTTTGGTATCCATCAATTTGGATCCTTCCATTTCGTTAAAATATAAAATCTCCATAATCAAGTATTCTTTCTTAATTCATCATAACAAAGTATTTAAGGAAAGAATATTATGCACAATAATATTTTGAAAAATAAATTCTCACTTAGTCATAGTACGATAAAAACGTAGAGAATAAAATCATTGAGTATCTAAGAATATTTTGCATAATTAACATCACGTAGAATCAGAATTTTACTTCGCAAAATATGACAATTTAAGAGCATAAAATCAAACCAAAAAACTCAATTGTCTCTAAGCAAGATATCAAAAATAATTACAAGATTCTTTCTTTAATAAAACAAATCAAAGAATACGATCATTTTAAAATCTGAATCAACTATGGATATATCAAATATCAAGCATAATGAGAAATTTTAAATGGTGTACTCAAACCAAATTAAGAATAAAAAATATATACATTCCTTACCAAACTCTCATTCTTCTCTTCCTTTATTTCCTGCAAAAAATAACTGGTACCCGAAGGGTAAGCCTTGGTGCAGCGGTAAAAGGTTACTCCATTGTGAACTATGGTCATGGGTTCAAGTCATGAAAATAGCTCTCTACAAAATAGGGGTATGGCAGTATACATGAGCCTCGATACTGGCATGATCTTTTTAATTTAAGTACTCTTACAATCCATGTCGCCAAAATTGGAATCCAATCAACCCCACCTCATACTCATTCAATTAAGAGATATTACATGAACATGGTATAAAGCATATGTAACCACAGAAGACTGTTACGTTCCCGCAACAACATCTTTAAAACATACTACTACCCAAATCGCAGAACAACTAACCCTAGTCCTTAAATACGGTTTTCTTGACAAGCAACATACCTCATCCTCTATACCATACCATGACTTCATCGTGAACCAAGATCAAGATAATATCTTCATATCTATAGAAGCCTAACATATTTGTAAAATCCTAACATATGGTGGAATTATCAGCGCAAGCTAGTGATTATGCTTTCAAAAATCCTAACTCTATCTCCATATTCAAAATTTCATATTTCCAACCATAATTTATGCCCACACATTAGCAACATATGTCACACTTATAACTAGGATAGCTAACGAGTTTGAGAACTCAATGACACTGTACTTTGTTTCAAAATGACCAAATACTGAGGTTCCTACAATATAAGTTCTTATTACATTACTATGATGACAAATAGGACATTTAAATACTTAACAAAAAGGATAACTAAACTAAAATTGAAAAATTCTCCTTTAATGTTTCTACTAGACAAGTAATGCCTACAACCTTCTCGAAATTACTTAAGAAAAGGTGCCTAGTGCTCCCAAGAAGGGCATTTTGTCCACCCCCTCACAAACTCTCTCTCTCTCTCTCTCTCTCTCTCTCTCTCTCTGATTGGTGCTCATCAACCCCTTTAAAGACTCAGTTTCATAGCTTATTCAGAATGACAAGCAACAAAGAAGCAATTGTTAAATCTTTGGATGAGTTGGGTAAATGGCAAGATCGCTTGGGATGTTGTATTGATTGGAAACATTCATAATAGAGAGTTGTAGGAAGTGTCTGATTTCTTTCCATGTTTTAGTGGATGCAAAGGTGAACCTTAAGGGTATTGTTTATGTCAAGTGGTCACTGATAATAAAAAAAAAAAAAGGTGTTCACCATATATCTTATAACCGACACATGAAAAAAGAGGAGAAAGGAAAGGATGATGTCCTTGGAGATTGACACAGATGAAATTTATTAGTATTATTTTTCTTGGGAAACACCTTGGGAAAGAATCTGACTTTGGATAACATGCAAACAAGGTCAGATTCTGTGTTGTCCCTGCAAAAAGGCAGCGAACTCTGCTGATGATTCATTGATATATTTTGGTTGGTCAAGGACGCTTTGTAGTTTGGTTAGGTTGGTGAAGGCATTCAGCAGGCAAGTGCAGAGACTGTTCAAGAAGAGCTAAGAGCTTGGTTTGGTAGACGTAAAAACAAAGAGAATAAAAGAATATTCACTTTATCCCTGTGGCCATATCATTATGCAAGTTCCCACTTCTTCCCAAGGCACAGGGCAAAATGCATCGGTTCAACAGATTTACAAGGCGCACCCCTCTCCGCACCCCCCCCCCTCTGCCCCCAACCCCATGACAACAGCCAAAACATTAATACAATCTCATAATCATCTGCATGAAGGAATAGTGGTATAATTGAAATCAATGACCCGGGCGTAACAATGGAAAAGATTACGGAACTGGAGACAATTGGTAACACAAAATATAGTTTCAAGTCTACATAAGCAAATGTAGAATCGAATTAAATAGATTTATCTCCACAGTCATTCTTTCTCCCACCAACAGACCCTCATTCAAGAACATGGAAGTAAACATATAGCAGGGCCTGACCTGGCTGACAATAGATTGATAAAGGCACAGGTTGATTTGAGCTTGAGGATACACCAAGTTGCACCAAAGCTTTATCCTGTCCTGGAGTCAAATTATGCTCTTGGCACTTCAGCTTCAGTTTCTTCCTTGAGGGTAACTTCTCTAGCCTTTGCTCGTGTTCCCTAGTGAGTCCTAAATGATATAGGAAATTATTGGGTTGAAACTGCTTTGCAATAGTTCATCTTGAATTTCTTTAGGAGGTTTTCGGTATATTTCTTTTGCGAGATGAAAATTCCTTCATCTTGATTGACTTCAATACCGAGGAAATAGTTCATCAAGCCCAAGTCCGTCATTTCAAATGTCTTCATCATTTCTTCTTTAAATTCTCGGATCATTGTCTCATTTTTATTGTCATTTGCCGCCTGGCCTGCGTAGAATGTATTCTCTTCACTTTCTTTTTTTTCTACATAGTTTGCTCGATTATTTGTTTTCGAGCGACAATCTTTTTCTACGTGGCCATATCTTTTACAAAAGCAGCATTGTTTTTTATTTTTAAACCAACAATCCTTCTCGAAATGATTTGTTTTCTTGCAAATACCACAAGGTGGATAATTTTCTTTTTTTATAATTTCTCCTCCTCTTTTGTTTTTCCATGAGCTCCTTCCATCATTTTTAGTTTGATGAGACCGTATATTTACTTTAGACTGAAAGGCACTTTCGACCGAATCTTCATCTTGTGCCATTAGTCTTTTCTCATATGCTTCTAGAGAGCCAATTAATTCACTTATTGATAGGGTCGTCAAGTCTTTAGTTCCTTCTATAGTTGTAACTATGGAGTTGTATTTTTTGGTAAGTGACACCAATATTTTCTCAACAACCCTTTGATCAGTTATCCCATCTCCATAGGCTCTCATTTGATTAACGAGTTCCTTTAATTTTCCACAATATTCTTGTACGGTCTCATAATTTTTCATTTTAGAATTCTCAAAATCTCTTCTTAATGTTTGAAGACGAATAGTGCGTACCTTTTCCGATCCTTGAAATTCTTCTCGTAGTATATCCCAAGCCTCTTTTGCAGTCATTGCTCCAATAATTCTTGGAAATACGGTTTCCGAGAGCGCTTGTTGGATAAAATATAGCGCCCTTGCATCCTTTTGTAGTTGATCCTTCGAAACACTTGCACCTTTTGGCGGAGTCTCGTGACCTTTTTCCACGATGTCCCATAAGTCTTGGGCCATCAAGAATGTAGTCATTTTTATGCTCCAAAAGTCATAGTTGTTCCCATCAAAAATGGGAATGGGAAATGAGGACGAGGTAGAATTGGCCATGATTTAGTTAGTGGGTATTTGGAAAGGGTATTTTTAGGAGTGGGTAGGTAGGACAAACGCCCAATACCAACCAAAGGCGTGGCTCTGATATCACTGTTGGGTGTTTTTGCATTGTAGAAAAACTACACACACTCCTTCCAAAATCCTTCCTTTGTAATACTTACTTTCATAATAAAAGTTCTGCTTTTTTTAACCCATACACCCTTGCCTTTGTAGCCCATATTTCACACATACTCACTTGCACACACACACGCTTCCGCAAAAACACCCAACAGAAATTAACTCCGGTACACATCTTGGGTTCTGAAACCTAAAAATCAACATAAACTACAAAAGAATGTCCACAAGATATAATTCGAACCTGTGTGCAAGTAATAAATATCGTCAAGAGCCTCGAGACTTCTATTGCAACCACCCACAAAGGCAAGAACCCCACTTCTTACTGGATCCAGACAGACCCCAGCCATGGAAAATCTGGCAGAAGGTCCAGCGTCTGTGGTAGTCAACTTGGACCATATTGCAGATTCTGCAAAATCATGGTAACAGTCAAGCAAACGAGATAAAGAAAATGAGGATGCGTATTTTAAGTTGAAGGAACGAAAAAGCATGCTTATGTTGCACTCTCTTGCTTTTCCAACGCAACAAAGGTATATGAAAAAATTAAAAGAAGCAATAGATGACCAGCTCAAATTTACTTTCCAAATACTTGAATGATTAAGCAAACTAAATAATCAATGGATATGAAATTGAATGAGCAAGGAAAAATGCCCTACTCTTGATACAAAAGTTCATCTATCACTTTGATGTACCACTCGCATCTCAAAAGAAAAGAAATTGTACTTGAGATTTATAACTGCAATCAACAAAGAATTGCCTAAAAATATATTAACTAACACAGGTTTCATATAAAACAGGCTAGTAATATGAGAACTAGCAATTTGAAACTGACAATATTACATTTCAGCAAATGCATATATCTGCATGATTTCTGTGGCAGACATTCAGAAAGCATATACAGAGCAAAAGTACTTACCAACATCAAGCATATACAGGTCATCATATAGCTTTTGGGCCTCTGTGTATCCCCCGTAAACAAACAGAATCTTCCCAAACGTAATAGTCAAATATCCAGCACAGTGGGGTAGCATGTTGCCGGTGGTATTCAGCTCCTTCCACATCAGAGTATCTAACAAAATGCAGTAAGGCCAAAAGAGTAGTAAAAAGAGGATACTCATGGAGAGAGAAGCAAGAAACCACTATTCAGGTAAACTAATAAAGGCTACGGTTGACAGTAAACCTGCATTGAGAATGTGGACGTCGGACAAATGGTAATCACGCCCATCTTCACCACCAATCACAATCATTTTGTTCTTCCACGTTGAGCAGCTATGGGTATGACGTGGTGAAGGTGGCATACCAGTTGTCATAGCCTTATTCCAATCCAAGCAAATGTCTCTGTAGATTATGAGAAGGAAATGCATCAACTAGAATGTTTGTCTACCCAAGGAAGATAGAATACTGAACTAACCAGTCTAAATCATTAAATATTTAATGAGCAATGGTAACTGATGACGCATGCTACAAGTATAGTACTTTGATAAATTGGAGGACACGACATTCAAGGAAAGTAAAGTCTTTAACCCAGCTCTCATATGCACAGACAGGGAAATTTCACAAATAGATGTCAAAGGGGACTACAGGCAAGTAAGAAATGTCGACTTTTAAAAAGAGCCTACCTGTGTTCAATATGAAGAGATCATTGTAATATACTTCATCATCATTATCAGGAGATTTTCCATACCCACCAAATATGAACAGCCTTTAATCCACAAGTGCTGCACTATGACCCTGCCTTGCCTCTGGTACCTCTCCCCTTGTAATGGGTGATATCCATGTATGAGAAGCTACAAAATATATTGGTGAACTACATTAAAAGATACCCAACTTCTGCTGTTGCAGGTATAATGAAAAGATGCACAGATTATTAGTAGACAAGACTGTATGGCTACGCCAGGGGTAAAAGGAGATGGTAATTGTAACTTACAAGTGTATAGTATATGCAAATCCCCAAGAGGGTTCATTCCATCCGTCCCACCAAACACAAACAAATTGTCACCGACATTAGTGCAGCTATGGCCATCCCTTGGAGCAGGTGGCATGCCTTTTATCGTGGGTTGGCTCCATGTTTGCTCCACTGCAAGTCAGAAAAAACCAAATTATCAATTGAAAAAAAGGAAAATCACGACATACAGAGACAAACAATGGCAGATTTCTCTCTCTCTCTCTCTCTCTCTCTCTCTCTCTCACACACACACACACACACACCCACACCTAACCCCCAGGTCGCCAATTAAGACTATGGTAAACAAGATCACCTCTCATAGTTCAACAACATCCACATGCCACATAGGCTAAGTTCCAATGGAACACATGATCAGGACACAAAAAGTAGAAGGCAACAAAGTTAGAAGTACACCAAAAGCCGCTCATGAAATTCCAGCAGTAAATATAAACAGCAGAAAAATGCAAATGGGGAGAGTCAAAACATCTTCTGTAATTGTTCAAGATGAAAGAAGTACAGGAAAATATTGGTCATAGCAGTGCCATATATACCAATCATCGGACATATAATACCATGAAATATTCTCTTGCCACCCACACATTCAACGCATAAAACTAGCCACAAATCACCGATTCAAGACCCAAGCCATTAATTTAAGGTAAAGCCGACAACAAACAAAAGGCAGCAGCAAGTTATAACACAACCAAAAAAAAAAACCCAACAAGCAGAATTGCAACAAAAAACACCGGGAGATCCCAGTCAGACAGAAGAAAGAAAAAAGAAAAGAAATGAACCGATCTTTCTCTCAGCACCAAGCAGAGTATACCAATCTATATCGAAGACATTCTCAGAAAAAACGCAAACTTCGAAGGAAAACCAGAATCTCCAAAAGATAAACTCGAAGACCCACCAGTGTCAAAGACGTGAAGCTCGTTGGTCTGGCAGTTGTCTATGCCAAAGCCACCAAACACGTAGAGGAACCTCCCTCCTTTGATCGCATTGCAAGTGTGGGCCCACCTCTTTCCGGGGCCACCCGCTTCTTCGCTGGCCTGCTCTGCTTCCTGGGCTTGCGGCAACACAACTCTTTCCCACCTCATTTTGCTTTCTCGAGAACATCAAACGACAACAGAGGGGGCCGAAGAAAGTGCGAGAGAGTGAAAGCCTTGGAAAGAAAAGAGTAGGATTTCGAAGTTCGAGGATAAGACTGGGGCTTCAAGGATCCAGAGGGTCTCTCTTTGGTGTCATGCAGAGGGCAAGAACATAACACCTGAACAAATGTCGTTGTGGGATCAAGAACTGTGTCTTTTGCGGAGAGCCGTTTTGAAAGATTGATTTTTGCGAGGGAACGCAAGAGCTTTTCTTCTCTCTCTCTACCCTTTTCCTTTTCTCCTTGCCAAAACGTTAAGTACAAAGAATTCTCATAATGCCCTTTTTGGCCCTTTAGGATTAGATCAAGATGGATCATATTAGGAAAAATTGCTCCATATATAAACTCGTTCCAGGGCTAGCATTGTCAAAGCCAAATCCGGCAAGAAAATATGCCAATTAATTCAATGCCAAAAATATCAATTGACAAAAATATAAACTCCTTTTGGGTACTAAAAGCACAAATATGGCATAAATTGAATTAAGGATAAGGAAAAAAGGAACATGCATTATGTTATTGGGAATTCAGATATTGCCCTTTTAACTTGAATGGTTTAGTAAGGCTAAATGTTTAAAGTACATAACTAGATTTAGAATAGAGAAGAAGAAAATATTTTGGTAACTAAACATTTGAAGCTTTAAATTTTAGATGAACTTTTCAAATAATTAATTGTTAGTAAAATTTAAAAGATGAAAATAGAGGAATTTATTGCATTATGTTGAAATATTTTTATTCTCTTGTTAATGGTTATTCCATGTCAATTGCTTCTGTTATTATTAATTATTGTGGATAGTTCATAGAAGTTTTTGTAGCTTCAAAGAACTTATTTTGCTTAGAAAATTATATTAGTGATAATTTCAAGTTAGGATTTTTGGATGATAATTGGAAATATAATGACCTTTTGATTCTGAAACTTTATTTAAAAATATTCATTAATATGAGTTTATACAAAATGGATACATAAATGATAGACATTAATAATTTGTACATATGTGTCTAATATGTTCAAATCCAATGGCTTCAATAACTAAGAGCATAGTCGTTGAATTGAACAAATGTGAGAAGCTAAATGGCAATAATTATGAAATATGACATATGAAAATCCAATATGTGCTAGCAAAGCAAGAGACACTAGAAGCTCTTAACCTGATTATGGAAGAACTTGAAGATGGGAACACTACACAACAAAAAATAGATAAGGATGCATTTGCTTCATGGAAAAAAAAAGAACTCTCTTGCTCGCTTTACGTTGCTGAGTAGCATGGAGAATGATGTTATGTGAGAAATCAGGCATTTTGAGAATGCTAAAGAAATGTGCGAAGCATTGACAACAAAATTTGGTTATACATTGGTGACCAAACTGAGGCAGCTCACTATAAACTTTGACTTTTGCAAGAAGCCTCATAGTCATACCATTAAACAACACTTGAGAAAGATATCAAACATGATTAATGAGTTGAAGGATGCCGGCTATGTCCTGACTAACGAGTAGCAAGTACAAGAAGTGATTCGTTCTTTACCTCAAAATTGGGAGCATATGAAAGTCTACCTAACACACAACGAGAACATTAAAACCTTTGAGGATGTAATGCGCCATCTAAAGCTAGAAGAGGACCATCTCCTGGCGACTACGTCAAAAACTGACATTTATAATACTGATTCTAGCTCATAAGGAGTTTTGAGCTCAAAGCGCAAACATCCTGATTTGTTCAAAAGGTGGAAAGGCAAGGGAACAAATTCTTAGGGAAAGAAACCAAAAGTTGACAAATATGAAAGAGGAAAGCTTTTTTGAATGAAGAAATTGTCAAGGGTGAAGTCTTATAACTGTGACAAGAAAGGTCACTATGCTCGTGACTATCGCGAGCCAAATATAGTAAACAACTATTGTAATCTTGAGAACTTTGAATCTAATCTTTTGTGGACTGTAAATTCGGGAGCGATAGATCATGTAATGAAGGATAGAGAATCTTTTGTGGAATTCTGAAGAGAACTGACTGGAACTAAATAGATCTATGTAAAAAAACAACTCTAGAACTAAAGTAAAAGAGATTGTCACCTGCCAATTAAACATGCGTGGTGGACACACTTTGTTTCTACATGATGTATTATATGCTCCGGAAATTCGTTGGAATTTAGTGTTTGTATTAGTATTGGCAAAATTTGGTTTTAGTTTGAACTTCCATAATAATAGTGTAGATTTATTGTGACATCCTGAAATTCGACCCCGTTTCGATAAAGTGAAATGGAGCATTTCCGACGTCATTACGCCTTTTACGCTCTTTTTTCTTAAATGATCACTCACTTAGTTAACTAACCTATTGGGTAAAGCCGTTAAGGGATGTATCGTAAAATCCCTAAAAGCTACCTAATTGGTTGGATTGAGCTAAAATCACGTTTGATCAATTTTTAATCACTTAAATCAACTCGATTTAATCAATTTTAAGCGTCGTCATAATTCTTATTTTTAGGATCTGTTTCATCGATCGTCAATTAAATTCGACGAGTCAAATTTCAAGAAAGAAATTATCGGAGGAAAATTGAAGAATCGAAAAGAAATAAAAAGGAGAGAAAAGAAAAGAAAATAAGAATAATGGTGTTATTTTTATTTTTATTTTTCTCTCTCCCCCTCTCTTTATTTTCTTTTCTTTCTTTTTCTTTCTTTTCTCTCTCTTCTCTCTCTCTTTTCTTTTCTCTCGTGCGAATCCCCCCCAGCCGAATGCCTGCTGTCTTCCTCTTTCTTTTTCCCTTATCTCTTTGACTAGTCAATCCTCATCTCTTTCTCTCTCTCCTCTCTCCTCCTCTCTCGACCTTTCTCCCTCCTTCCCCTGTTCGCTCGAGCAGCGAACCGAACCAGAACTAGAAGCTGCAGCTCGCCGTCGCTGCTCCGTCGCCACTCGTCCCGCCGCCGCACTGCACGCCCGCGTCGCGCCCGTGCGCCCGCCGCTCGCCGCCGTCCCCCCACCCGCACACGCCCTGTGTCCGTCGCTCGTTGCAACCCTTCCCCCACGCGACCCAGCCGCCGTTCCACCCCGTCCGGCCAGCTCCGGCCACCGCCTAGCACCGCCCGACCTCCCCGACGTTCCCCTTGCTCTCCGCCGGCCTCCCCTCGCCATTTTGGCCGCCGGATCAGCTCTGGCCAACCTAGGGCAGAAACCCACGAGTGGGTTTCCAACCCCTTTCGGGCTCGTTTTGGGCCGTTTCCGGGCCCCGAACCCGAGGCCCGCTTTGGAGTTTGTTGTTCCTCGCGTCGCCCCCGTCGGATTGATCCGATTTGCGCACGATTTGGTGAGTAATCTCACTAATCCTGGATTAGTTGGATAATTATGCTTAAGGTTGGTTTAGTTTTAATTAATTATGTTTAGGTTGTTAGATTAGAATAAATTAGCAATTATTAGTCAATTGTGATGTGATTTAGATAAACTGATTGCGCAATTAGCAAGTAGACGTGGTCTACTATTTATTGGAAGTATCTCGGAAATTTTCCGACCCCTAATCAGGCTTCAATTTGGCGATTCGGGCCTAAGTGGGATTTTTGGCATTTAAATATTATTTTTCGGAATTAAATTAATTATTTATTTATTTTCCGAATATTCAACTGAGATGGTCCGGAACCGGAAAATTATACTGATGACCATGGTGAAGTCCGTTTACTTAATCGGGCTTTATTTTGAGCTAAATTGAATTTTTAAGATTAATTATTTAATTTTCGAAATTAATAAATTATTTATTTATTTTTCGGAAATTAAGATTTTGATGGCCGACGACCGAAATCTCGTGCTGATTGTTGTGGCATAGTCCATTTATTTATTTGAGCTCCACGTTGCATGAAATTAAATAAATTGTGATATTTTAGAGATTTACTCTAAATTGATTGGAATTGATTGAGATTGAATTATGGATTGGTAAATGGCGTAGTTAAATTCTGCAATTGAGTGTTAAATTATGCAAATTGAGTGCTGATTGGATTTTTGGTATTTAATTCCAAAATTTGTGGATTTTGATATTTATTTAGAAAATCCCGGGTGTCGGGTTTTAACACCGAAAATGGATTTTAAGTACTATATCAAATAGTGGGGTTTGAAAAAGATAGGTATCAGTCTTCTGGTTCGAATTGATTGTGTGTCCCACACACGATTATTTTCGGGATGTTTTTAATACGAAGAAAAATAGGTAAAGGACCACTATTTTAATAGAGGCGATTTGAGTCACAATGACAAGTGTCATTCGGGCCAAGATTGATTGGTCGTGTGTTGGTTAAGAGAAACCATACAGGTACGTTAAGCGGATGTTACCCATTCATTGGGACTCGGGTCGTAGTAGATTCGGACCTACGCCCGCTGCGGAAGCCGTCTAATTGAGAGACGTTGCCGTGCTCACGGGAGACGACGCCTGGCAATACCGAAGACCGCCAATAGAGTTGGCCGTACCCTTGAGGGGTGTAATTAACAATTGGAACGCATGATGGTTGAGTTTGATGCCGGATTATGAGACAAAATTGTGTGACATTGTATGAGACGTGTATAACGATTTGGCCTTATAATCTGGACCCTTGTGATTTATTGAGTTGAGTGATGCGTTTCAATTCTTTGGATGTATCGATTCTATACATATGTATGTGAATTGTGTGCTTGACTTGCGGAGTGGGATACGAGGCCAAGGTAAGTCCTCTGCCTGTGCGTGTTTAGGCGGCCTATAGTATAATGGTTTACTAATCGGGCTTAGTGGGGTAGAACTCGCGAGACGTAGTCTCATCCCGGGTTTGGGAAAACATTTCGGGACTCCGTTGAGGAGCCGAGGAGGAGGAGTCGAGAAGGAGAACTCGAAGGCGAACTTGAGGAAAATGATTTTTGAAAAAAGAAGATAATTCCGAGAGGGGCCTTGAGTACGGCCTGGATGGGTTGAGATCCTATCTTCTTTTAAGATCTCCATTTTGATGTGAATAGTTATGAAGTGATTTGTATTTTGTATAAAAGTTTGGTTATAAATTTCAATATGAAAAGTATGGCCCTGCTTCAATATGAAAAGTATGGCCCTGCTTTTCTATCCCATTGTTTTATTGTCTGGGGATTTTAACTGCTTCCGCATGTGCTTAAATAATGAAAGGGTCGGCGATACATAGTCCTCGGATATCGCATTATAAAATCGACCAAGAGTAGAAGGATGTGTGCGTGCCCGAGGATCGGGGCGTGATATTTATATTTAGATACAAACTACTATGGTTGTGGTTATTTTCTGGATGATTTTATTGTATTAGATGTTGACTACGGTAATGTCAATGTTTATTATTTCCTCTTTACGTCTTATAATTCATATGATAATGATGTGAATGTGTGGCGTGCTAGACTCGATCATATTGACTAACAATGTATGAATAGACTAGTCAAAAATGGCTTGTTGAGCAACATTATAAAAGTCAATTTGCCCTTATGTAAGCATTGCCTAGTAGGGAAAATAATAAGAAAATCATTTGGAAAAGGTAAAAGAGTTGAATTTTCTTTATAATTAATTAATTTTGACATCTATGGTTCAATGAGTGTGAGATGAAGACATGTGACTGTTTATTTCATCACATTTATAGATGATTATATTTGATTCAAATATGTCTATTTGATTTATCTTAAATCTAAAGTATTGAGTTGTTTCAAGAAGTTTATGAGTTTGGGAGAAAATCAACTAGATAATAAAATAAAAGCATTAAGATCCAATCGAGGTCAATAATATCTATTTGACGAGTTAAAAAATTTATGCGATGAAAAATGAATAGAAAGACAGTTGTCTATTCCCTATACTCCTCAATAGAATGGTGTTGAGGAAATGAGAAATAAAACTCTACTGGAAATTGTTAGGTCCATAATGACGCATATTAACTTACTTATTACCTTTTGGGGTGATGTTTGTTAACTATTGTCTGTATACTTAACTGTGTGCCTTCTAAATCAGTTACTTCCACTTCATATGAGTTATGAACATATAGAAAACCTGACTTAAGTTTTCTTAAGCTGTGGGGTTGTGTTGCCTATACTCATTAGCCCTCTCACAAGTATGTGAAATTGTGTTCTAGAGGTAAGAAGAGTATCTTCATAAGATACTCATAATACTCGAAATAGTATGTGTTTATAGGTGAGCAGGAAAGTTGGAGTATAACTAAACTTGAATCACGAAATGTCGTAATTTTAGAAAATGAATTTCTTAAGAAGGGCAAAATATGTGAGGACTATTCTCTATTTAAAACCTCGGATCAAGATAATGAACATAGTAGGGTTTGTCCAAGTGGGAGTAATGTTTGACTCATTCTCAATTACAACCACTTAATAAGACAATATCGTCATTATTTAATCTGAATGGAAGCATAATAGAGAATAATATGCAAAGTGTATAATCTCCCGTATGACAAAAAAGTCACAAAAGTATTCATCGTCGACGTTTTGACATTGAATGGGAAACTTTTATGATTGTTCCACAATATAAAGATGAATCAAAAAATGTAAATGAGGCTCTAAATTGCCCTAATAAGGAAAAATGAATGGATGCAATGGAAAATAAAATTGAGTTAATGAAGTTAAATAGTGTTTGGGAACTGATTGATCTTCTAAAAAGACACAAAACTATTGAGAAAAAGTGGGTTCTCAAAATAAAGTGTAAAGCTAATGACTCAATAGAAAGACATAAGACTCGTCTTGTGGCAAAATGGGTATAATCAACAGGAATGAATTGATTATGCGCAACAATGTTTTCTCTCTTGACGAATAAAATCCAAGGTCTCGATTCATTCTTCTAAGATTACAATGGTACTTAATATGTGGCCAATAAGGTATGTCTGTCTCTGTGATATATCTTTCGATTGGTGTTACATGTTTTCCTAAGCATGTTTCTGCAATCGTTTTTGGTATTCATTCGTTCGTTCGAGTATCGGTTCGTTTCAGGAATCTATTTCCTACAAAAAGTTATAAAGAGATTTCTTAGGTAACTAGTCAAGTACTTTAGGAATGTAAAAAGAGCAGATCAAAACTAAAAAATGAACAAGAAGTTCAAAAACTAATGGTGCGTTTGTTTCATAGAAAACTAAAAATATTTTCCAAACAATAATCGCTCGTATCGCTTACAACATTGAACGAATAAAATTTTTTCGTCACTTGTGAAAATAATTAGGAATAAATTGTTGTCAATAATAAAAATATTTTTGGTTGACTAATTTTTCTAAGAGATATAACCAATCATTTTTTGAAAAATATTTTCTAAATCTCGAGTTTTTAATGAGATAAATGCAACAAACACTCCCGAGAAAGATCAAAGCAATCATTGCATAAACGTTTAAAAGCCTCTAAACGAACAAAATTGGGAGACTCAGATTCTTGAGCAAATTTTGGGCTTTCGAAAGCTAGATTTGTGATAAAAGTTCAAGAGAACGTTGAAACTGCACGGTTGATTGACCTCGTCCAAGCCAGAGCCGTCGGAAGTTTGTGTTACATTCGAAATGGGAATTGGACCAGCTTGTTTCGCATGGGCCTCCTGGGAAGGGGCTTCTTTTAGTGCACATCGTCAGCTTGTCCATCATCAACTGAGTCCGGCTGGATAATTTTAGAAGCCTTGCACTTACTATAATGATCACCATTTGGCATACCAGCACTTGAATCCTCATAAGTTCTTTCCCTACTACAAGTATACAAAATCATAAAAGAACCAACATTTGTTGAGTAAAATCGATAAGCTAAATGGGAAAAACAAAAGGCTCATCTCCTGGTGCTCGAAAAAGCTATAGGGAGAGTGCTAGGACAATTTTAATATTGATCATCAAAATTCTCCATCACTCTTACCTAAAATATTGATTTGTCTCGAACGGCTTCTAATAGTGTGAATTGATATCTATGAGAACCTGCATAATAGAATTGCGTTTAGTACCATATTCATTGATTATGTTCCAAATCAATTTCTTTTAATTTTTAAATAATTTTTTTACTTTTTTTTCTTTTTTTACTTTTTCTCATATTCTTCTTCTTCTTCTTCTTCTTCTTCTTCTTCTTGTGATCGGTCACTAGTCTGATGATCGGCCAAACGAGGACCGACGACCTCATTGGAGCATCGCCAACCCTCGTTGGATGAGCCTCGCCGAGGTTGGGTGAGGCCTGTCTGGCCACCGATGGGGCTGGGCAAGGCCCACCTGGCCATCGGCAGGGCTGGGCAAGCCTCGCCAGTGGCTGGGCTTGCCTCCGACAAGCTCGCTAGACCTTGCCTTGGCCTGGCTAGCCTCTGGTGAGCTCGCTAGACCAGTTTCCGGTGATCGGTGGATGGCGGCGGCGGATAACAAATGGCGACGGTGGACGGAAATCACGGGATGGTGGTAAATGAAGAAGAAGAAGAGAAAATGGAAGAGGACTTGATTCTTAGAATTTTTTTTTTGATGACTCAGGGAAGCCCCGTATGCTGCGGGTGTCTGGAGTAAACCCTGGGGCCCCATGGGAGGACCCACCACCCCCGTGGAACGGGTAAGACGCCAAGCGTCTCTAGGGCGAGTCGAACCCTCACCCTTCAAGAAGGGTTCAGTGGGTCCCCCCACAATGGGGAAGACTTGCCAGTGGAGCCACCACGGTCGGTAGTCTTGATTCTCAAATTTATTCCCGGAACAAGAATCAACTTTTTTATTATTATTATTATTCTTAATTCTACTCCAAATCTGTTATGGGAACAAAAAATTTACCAAACGCAATTCTGTTCCCAAATTGCTCATGAGAACAAAAAATCAGAATTAGTCACTAATAAGATGGTTACCAAATAGAATCTAAGTAATTCATTTTGCTCTGATTTTGGTACTTAAGTGTCACTTTCGTAACTTTTGACACTTAAGTGTCTATTTATGCCAACTTTTGGCACTTTACGGATCCGGGCGTTGATTCCATTTCCATCAAATATAATACAAACAACTATTTTTTCTCTAATCCTTTTTTTAAAGTAGAAGTGATAAGGTATGTGATTTTTTATTTTCATGAGAGCTTATGTTAATCCACCACCAAATCATCTTCTTCCTTTCATTATGTGACCGTTGTGCTCTAACATTATTTAGGAATTTTTCCAATAATATCAATATTCCATTAATATCCATTTTGGCCCTTTAGGATGAGATCAAGGACAATAATAGGGAAAATTGCCCCACATAGAAACTCATCCCAAGGTTAGCAATGCCAAAGCCAAATCCGGCAAGAAAATAAATTATATGAGTTAAAAAATATGTAATTACCAAAATAATTTCTTTTTTCTCTATTCTAAATCTAATAATGTACTTCAAGCATTTATGCTTACTAAAGCATGCAAGTTAAAAGGATAACATTTAAATTCCAATAACAAAATCCATATTCTTTGTAATTTTATCCTTATTTCAATTTATGTCCTTATTTGTGCTTTTAGAGCACATAATTTTGTCATCTGATCATTTTGGTATAGAATTAAATGGCATATTTTTCTTGCCAGATTTGGCTTTGACAATGCTAGCCCTGGAACAACTTTATATATTGAGCAAATTTTCCTAATATGATCCTTCTTGATCTTACTCTAAAGGGCCAGAAAAGGTATTATGAAATTTCTCTATACTTGACAAAAAATAAAAAGAATAAAAAGCTCTTGTGTTCCCTCGCAGGAATCCATCTCTTAGAACGGCTGCTTGGTCGACATCTGTTCAGGTGTTATATGCTCTTGGCCTCCGCATGGCACCAAAGAGAAACCCCCTGGATCCTTTAAGCCCCAGTCTTCTTCTCAAACTTTGAAATCCTACTCTTTTCTGGAAAGGCTTTTGCTTTCTTGCACTTTCTTAACCCCCTCTGATATCGGTTGCTCTTCCCGGAAAAGAAAAATGAGGTGGGAGAGAGTCCTGTTGCTGCAAGCCTAGTAACCAAGGCAGGGCAGCGAAGAGGCAGGTGGCTCCAGAAAGAGGTGGCGCCACACTTGTGACGCCATTGAAGGAGAGAGGTTTCTCTACATTTTCGGTGGCTATGGCAAGGATAATTGCCCGACCAACCAAATTTACGTGTTTGACACTAGTGGGTCTTCGAGTTTATCCTCTGGAGACTCTGGTTTTCCTTCAAAGTTGCATTTCTAATTTGATTTAGGTTGGTTTGCTCTACTTGGTGCTAAGGGAAAGATTGGTTCATTCCTTTTCTTTTTCCTTTTTCTGTCAGGTTTGGAGCTCCCGGTGTTTTTTGGTGCCACTCTTGTTGAGATTTTCTTTTTTGGTTGTGTTATAATTTGCTGATGCCTTTGGTGAGATTTTGTTGAACCACTGCCAGTTATTCTAAAATCTTAAGTTGTTAAATGAAGTCGTGATTTATTATTTAAATATTCTAACATTCCACCTCATGCTTAGTCTAGTCTTTTGCTTAATACTAAGCGTGGAAATTTAATTGGAGAGGTAAATGGGGCTTGGTAAGATTTAAACTCAGGACCTCTAGCTCTAATATTATGTGAGATTTTGTAGGACTATTGCTAATTATTCTAAAAGTTTAAGCTAATGGATTTTGCCTTCCAATTTTTGTGTTGTGATGAGAGAGAGATTAATCTTCTATTGCTTACCTCCGTATGTTGTGATTTTCCTTTTTTTTTTTTTTTGGACTGATAATTAGTTTCAGCTAACTCACAGTGGAGCAAACATGGAGCCAACATGGAGCCAATCCACAATAAAAGCCACGCCACCTACTCCAAAGGATTTGCAAATAGTAGACACTCGTAAGTTACATTTACCATCTCCTTTTGCCCATGGTGTAGTAATATAGTCTCGTCTACTAATAATCTGTGCATCTTTTCATTATACTATAAATAGCAGAAGTTGGGTTCCTTTAAGGGTAGTTCACGAATCTGTTTTGTAGCTTCTCATACATATATATCACCCATTACAAGGGAAGAGGGACCATAGTCTAGGGAGGGTCATAGTGCATTTCCTTAGGTAGACAAACATGCTAGTTCATGCATTTCCATCTCATAATCTACAGGGACATTTGTATGGAATAAGGCTATGACAACTGCTATCCCCCCTTCACCAGGCCATTGCCATAGCTGCTCAACTTTGAAGGAAAACCAGAATCTCCAGAAGGTGAACTCCAAGACCCAACAGTGTCAAAGATGTGAACTTGGTTGGTCTGGCATTTGTCTTTGCCAAAGCCACCGAAAACGTAGAGAAACCTCCCTCCTTTGATGGCGTTGCAAGTATGGTCCCACCTCTTTTTTGGAGTCACCCGCCTCTTCTCTGCCCTGCTCTGGTTCCTGGGCTTGGGGCAACAAGGCTCTCTCCCACCTCATTTTTCTTTTCCGGGAATATCAAACGGCAACAAAAGGGGCCAAGAAAGCACAAGAAAGTGAAAGCCTTTCAAAGTAATGTAGGATTTCAAAGCTTGAGAAGACGATTGGGGCTTTAAGGATCCAGGGGTTCTCTGTTCGGTGTCATGGAGAGGGCAAGATCACATAACACCTTAACAAATGTCCACGAAGGGGCAAGAACTGTGTCTTTTGTGAAGAGAAAGATTGATTACTGGGACGGGACGCAAGAGCTTTTCTTTTCTTTTTCCTTCTCTCCTACCAAAACATTGTCGAGTATGAAGAATTTTCATAATACATTGTTTGGCCCTTTAGAATAAGGTCAAGAAGGATCGTATTAGGTAAAATTACCCAATTTATAAAGTTGTTCCAAGGGTAGCATTGTCAAAGCCAAATATGGCAAGAAAGGTATGCCATTTAATTCAATACCAAAATTATCAATTGACAGAATTATGTGTTCTAAAAGCACAAATACGGACATAAACTGAAGGATAAGGTAACAAAGAATATGCATTTTGTCATTGGAATTTAGAAATTTCCCTTTTAGCTTGCATGCTTCAGTAAGCATAAAAAGTTTGAAGTACATTATTAGATTTAGAATAAAGAAAAAAGAAATTATTTTGGTAACTAAATATTTTTGAAGCTTTTAATTTTAAACAATTTTTTTCAAGTGATTAATTGTTAGTAAAATTGAAATGATGAAACTGGGGGTATCACTAATTATTGATTCATGCAATAACATTGCTAAGTTCCAAGAATCGGGATCCTATGTGTATGTGTCTATATATATATAGTGACATCCTGATTTTTCGACCATGTCCCGATAATATAAATTGAGTTTTTTATTAACGCGTCTATAGTCTTTTTCTCTAAGTTGATCACTCATGAGATAACTAATCTATCAAGTAAAGTCGTTAAGGAATATAAACGCGACTGATTCGAGAATTCGATCAAAAATCGATTGCTCAACCGTACTAATTTGCAATGGTCAATACGGCACCGTTAGAATCAATTAGAAATCAGAGATAGGTCGATTCGATGGAGACATGCGATTAAAGTGTGGATGATTCCACCTAATTGCAAAATTCGTGTCGAACGACACCAAACCGATTTTTCTGTCGTTTTTGTACCTTGTGCCCGTATTTGAAACCTTGAGATTTTTACAACAACTGAGAGTTGCCCATGAGTCGAAGATGCACAATGTGGATCGAAAATAATTGACCACAAGTTAAATGTGCTAAAAATTCCTAAAAGTTACCTAGTAGATTAGGTTACGCTAAAATCGCGTCCGGTTGAAATTAATCATGAATTTGAACCCGGTTTCAGGAATCGAAAGTTTTGATCTGTCACAATTTATTTTTAGGACATCGACTCATCCTTCAAAGAATTTTCGGCAAGTTCGGATTTTCGGCGAAAAATCAAAGTTGGACGATTTAAAATCGGGAAATTCAGACGACCATTATTGGGTGGATTTTTTACCTCCAAGTTGGATCAAATGGTGAGGAACATTATGAAAAGTGGTGTGGGCTTCCTCCTCAGCATCTTGGGTGGATTTTTGACCTCCAAGTTGGATCAATTGGTGAGGAACATTATGAAAAGTGGTGTGGGCTTCCTCCTCAGCATCTTGGCCATTTAATTGAGATCAATTGGAGCGAATTTGGGGTGGAATTGAGTTGATTTGGGAGGAAGACACATGAAATTCGTAGGCCATGGGGGGCTGCAACATTTGGTCATCTTCTTGGCTTGTTTAGGAAGATTTGGAGAGGGAAAATTGGCTGTGGATGAGGCTGAAGCTAGTGGGGGCAACACTCAAGTGTTTTAGATCTTTTGGTGAGCATTAAAGGCTTGTCCCCCTCCTTTCCAACTGTAGCAGCTTCTTCCTCTTCTTCTTCAACAATTCCTCTCCATTGTTGCTGTTATAGAAATAGAGAACCTGCAAAGAAGACCAGCCAGCCTTCACCGAGCTAGCCGCTGCATCGCCAGGCCCCTCGCTGCTGTCCAAGCTGTGCCTGAGCCCACTGATCGCCTGCGAGCCGTCTGCCAGCCTCGCGCGCTTGTCCCCGTTCGTGACTCGAGTCGCGTCCCGCACTAGCTCGACGCCAGTTCTACTGTCCTTGGCTACTCGTTGCTACTACCTAGTCGCTCGTAGCCGTTTTCGAGTCGCTGCCGTTGCTGCCTAGCCCCGCTGTGCCCGTTCCCGCGACAACCAAGCCTCCGACCAGCTCTTCCAACCAGCCTCCAGAACCGAAGTTCCAACTCAGAGCTAAAGCTTCATGGGCCTTTTCCAAGCGTTTCCGAACCTCCTCGGGTGTCGTTGTAGGCTCGAGTCTTGCTTGCCTCCGCGTCGCCATAACCATGAACTCATAGGGTTGTTAAACCGGTGAGTTTACTCTCTAAACCCTGCTTAGAAGGCTAATTATGCTTATGGGAGGTTTAGATTAGTCTAAGTGAGGTTAGTGTATTTATTTAGCTTGTTTAGTTAATTAGATTAATTAGTTAGGCCAATTAGGTGGTTAGATTAGTTTAATTAGAGGTTAATTAGATTATGTGATTTAGTTAGCTTAGTAGAGTATTTAATTAAGTCCAATTAGGTGGTTAGATTAGTGTATATAGCTTAATTTGTGATTTATTTAATTATTTTGTAATTTATTTAATTTCGGAAATTATAACGGGATAGCCGGTTGTTAGAATTTTGTGCTGATCGTCATGGTGCAATTAATTTGTGCAATTGAGTGCTAATTTGTGCAATTTGATGCTGAGTGTTGATTTTGAATTATTATTTCAAAAATTTGGAATTTTGGTATTTAATTAGAAAAATACCGAGTGTCGATTTTTTACGTCGAAAATGTTTTTAGTACTATATAAAGTCGTGGGATTTTAAATGTTGGGATATCACACTTTATGGGTCGATTTGACCATGTGTCCATGCACACCTATTTTACCGGATGTTTTTAATATGAAGAAAATAGGCCAAACACATTATTTAAATTAAGGCATTTGAGTGCAAGGCACGATGTCCTTGGCTGAGGTTGGTTGTGCATGTGATCGCTATGAGAATCAGTTACTAATGAATGTCAGGTGGACGATGCTCCTATATGGAATGTCCCACGTTAACGGATGCCGAATCGCGGTAGAGGTAGATGTTGCCGTGCTCGATGAGGCGAGATGATGCCTGGTTACACCGGAAGATCGTTGATTGTTGAGTTAGCCATGTTCGTGGGGCCGTAACTAATTGGAACGCCTAAATGATTGAGATGACCGCGCTTGATTATGGGACAAAATTGTGTGGCACGAAATGAGACGTGTGACAACAATTTGGCCTTATAATCAGTTGCCACGTGATTGATTGATTTATTAAAGTAAGGCGTTTCAATTATCGAATACATTGAATGTATGTATATGTTATATGAACTGTGCTGACGTGCAGGGAGGAGCTGGGGCGAGGCAAGTCCTCTATGATGTGTGTATTGGTTGTCTCTAAGTGTATTATCTTCCTAATCGAGGTTTAGGGTGTAGACTCGCTGAGACATTGTCTCACCCCGTCGTGATTTAACTCTTTTCAGGTCCTTAGATGGAGGTAAGACTTGTGTGTTTTGGGTGGCCACGAGAGGCAGGGACCGAGCGTACTATACTCCCTGATTGGACCCGTGAACTCGTCGTTACCACCATTTCGGTCGATGAGGGCCTACCTCAGTTGGTCCCTCATCAATTCAAGGCATGGTTCCATCATGGGCTCAATGGTGTTCGGGAGGGCCCCATGGATGGCTTCGACAGACCTGCCGTCAAGGACGAGTATCTGGTGGATCTTGACCCTGTCGTGAATGCCGATATCATACCTGATATCGAGCCGAATCAGTTGCCCGAGGGTGAAGGACCCATAGTAGAGGCAGTTGCTCCACTAGACACCAACACCCCTAACGGTGTCATGATCGACCCAGATCCCAAGTAGGTAGGGTCAGGGGTGGGATCAGTCTGGTTGCATCTTTTTGGTTTAGACTAGTTATGTATATAAATTCAGTTTGTTTATAAAGTGTGGATTTTGTGAATTGATTGTCCTGCTTTTCTATCCCATGTTTGATTGTTATCTTGGGATTGTTTATTTCGCTTCCGTATGTGCATGAATCGTTTGGGTTGACAACACGTCCTGGGAACGTCGCAATTTAGTTGACCACCGAGGGATGTGTGCGCGCCCGAGGGTCGGGGTGTGACATATACACACGCATATGGGAGCAAAAGTTAAGGAGAGCAAAGTTTGTTCAAAGTTTTTTAATTTATTTATTTTCACACCAAGGCTTATTTTCCCAATCAAAAGTTGCAAAATTCACAAAGCTATTAAGGAGATTTCATAATGACACTATTAACCAAATTTTAGATAATCTTTTCATTACAATCTATTTCCTAAATAATTAAAAAACACATGATGTCTTTTTTTCACTTTTACCTTTTGTTTTTATGAATGTCGTGATATTTTCATTACCTATATTTTAAGTTATGATCTCTATAATAGTAAAAGCAAAATCTATTGTATTGGATTGATGTTCATACTTAATATTAACTAATAAACTTAAGAAAGCACGAAGCATAAGAGTTTAAAAATGTATCTATCTAGTGGACGACTTCTCCTTCAAGGTCTCTCGTGTAAGTTAAATCATGCTATCATCTCCTTGAGCTATTAGGAAAGACATAGAGAAATACTGGTATAAATGTTGAGTTCATCCTATTTTGAGAGAGGCATTTCAATGCCAAGTAGTATTGTCGCGACCTCTTTTTTTTCGGCACCCGCGATCGGGTACGAGCGCCTAAGGAGGCTAATGGCTCGGCTGAATTTATTAAGCCCGGACTCTCCCAAGTCCACCAATTCACGACTTAATGGTTCAAGTTTTTAACTTATAAATCAATTTTTAAATTGGAGTCACCACTAATCGATTTGGGGTGGGTTGATTAGAAACCCAAGTGAAGTATCGGGAGAAATACTCACTCCTGCGCAACCGGAGAAATTAGGATCGGGGACTTGATTACGCTAGTTAATCACTAATGCCCTTTCGGTACCTAATCTTGTTTAAACCCTAAGGCTTTTTGGATGTTCGGGGGATTTTCCATGCATTCTTGGGAGGAAAAACATTTTTTTTTGAGTCATTTTCTAATTTTTGGACGCAAAGGGATTTTTTGGGATTTTTTGGGAAAAACACAAGTCTTTTTGGCATTTCTGAATTCTTTTGGCTTTTTTTGGATTTTTTGGCATTTTTTGGAAAATATGGAATTTTTTTATTTTTTTGATTTTTCGAAAAATAAAATATTTTTAATATTTTTTTTTTCGATTTTTTTGGAAATTAAAACATTTTTTAATATTTTCAAACATTTTTCGGTTTTCTGCAAATTAAAATATTTTTAATATTTTTTATAAATAAATTATTTTTTATTTTTCTTTTTTTTATTAAAATATTACATAATATAATATAAAAAGCCGACCAGGGTCGGATCTGCTGGTTGGGTCCGACCCGGGTCAGCCCAAAACGCAGAGGGGCTCGCGTAGCGGGCCCGACTTTTTTTTTTTTTTTAAAATGATGCCATGGCCGGGCGTTTAGGGACGCCCGGCCCAGCCTGACGACTCGGGTTCCTAGCGGAACCCTACCCGGGTCCGATCCGGGAAACCCTACCCGGAAACTGGGAAACCGGGTCGGACGGACCCACGAGCTGACCCGGTTCCCCAGCCTCCTTTCTCCTTCGCTCGCTCGTGGCGTTGGTGAGGGGGAGAAGCGTCACTGGCGACGATAGCAGCGACGGCGGCGACAACGGCAGCGACAACGGGCTAGACGGCGGCCACAACGGCGGCGACAACGGGCTAGACGGCGGCCACAACGGCGGCGACGACACGACCGACGGCGGCGACAAAACGGTTCCGTCGAGGATGAGTGAGGATGGGTCTGTGCCGGTGTGGCCAGGGGTGGCACGGTTTGAGAGGGGGGCTGTGACGGCGACTACGCGACCGGAGGCGGCAGATACCTGGTGGTGGCTGACAAAGGGTTGCAGTTACGGGCGGTGGATTGGCGATGGCGTCCCTGCAATTTCCAGATCTGGTGCAACCTTGGCGGGTTAGTCGCGGCACGTCGTAGGGGAAGGGGACAGCAGCAGCAGCAGAGTCGCGGTTGCAACGGTGGTGCAGAGCC
Organism: Eucalyptus pumila; assembly: GCA_016097595.1. Lineage (NCBI taxonomy): Eukaryota > Viridiplantae > Streptophyta > Magnoliopsida > Myrtales > Myrtaceae > Eucalyptus > Eucalyptus pumila. The sequence goes on from CM027847.1 coordinate 4,340,855, forward strand.
TCCGGCTTCACAGATTTGGCGTTCCCTCCTCCGGCTCCCCTCGCTCAGCCTTGATTTTCTCTCACTCAAGCCAGATCCAAGCCTCCACCGGCCGGATCTAACCTTCTCGAAGTTGCTCACCGCCGGCCTTCCCCGAAGTCTCTCGGTGGAGGGTGGGCTGAGCTCACAACTCGAGTTCCCTCTCACTCGCTCGTCGATTCCTCCCCCGAAGTCTCTCAGTAGGATGATCTCCAAGCTTGCGATGATGTTCGTCAACGGAGGTGCTCCTCTATTTATAGGCGAGGAGGTCCGGTCGACGGAGCTTCGACCGGCAGTCCCCTTCGTGCGCCAAGCGGTTCTCCTTGGCTGGACCGGCGTCCCATCCGAGCTTATCCAGCGAAGCGTGCTCGACATTGATGGCGCCCGAGATCTTATCCTCTCCGGCCGACGTCGGCCTACTCCCCTCGGCCGTAGGCCGTCATTTGCGCGTCATCTTCTGCGCGTGAACTACAGAGGCAGAGAAAGAAGGAGCGAGGAAGAAGAAGAGGGAAGAAGAAGAAGAAAGAAGAAGAAGGGGAAAAGGGGGGTGGGGCCAAGTCGCACGAGCCCACGTGAAGAAAGGGGCTGTTGTTTTTGTTTTTCTTTTGGTTTATTTATTTATTTATTTATTATTTACTATCCGAAAAAGGCAAATAAATGTTAAAAAAACCTAATTAATTAAAAAAGAAAAACGAAATTTAGGTGTCAACAAGTATGATGCCTCCGGCATGTTTGTTGTGCTTGGATAAGTAATCTTCTAAAGAAAAGCTACGACTTCGGTGTACAAAGAGAGATGTTTAAATGCTTAGGCTGCATTTGGTAGTAAAATGCAAGAAACTTGCAGGATGCTATAAATGTTGTTGAAGAGTGCATGCAAGTATTTATCGACCAATGTGCCTTTATGAACTATTTATGGGTGCAGCAGTTACCCCATAAGAGGTGAAACAAGGGCAGCTCATCATAAGATTTTCAATCGCAATTCTTCAAAAGAATGTCGGTACGTTTATCGTAAATTAATTGTGTGAATTGTTTTTCTTTATACTCTCTTTAAGAATTGAATACGGAACTTTGAATAAGATATATGACCATATACATTGTAATTTCATAAGAGGTCAGTATTTCATGTAAAATAGTTATGATAATTGCAACATTTGATTACAGGAATAAAAGTTTGGACAACCCACCTAAACTCTAAATATCATGTAAAGCGCAATTGACATTAAACAGTTATATCTAGTTTATAAGCAATATTCTTGTCCAACCACAACTGATGACAATTGATGACACTTCCTCCAATTACTCTTGTAATAAGTGGATTATAAATTGCGAACATCATACACTTGCAAAATCAAACAAATTTAAATATAGGTGATGTCCGAAAACTTCGAAAAATATGGTCCAATAATTATTGTTTATCTGCCATTTCCTTTCGGCAAAAAATAATCAAAGATTATCGCAAATACATGATTCACTAGCATTTACCATTTCTATCATAGTATGATTCAGTGTAGACATTCATATGGTTTTGCGTAAACAGAGCACCAGGGTAAGGCACGAGGATTATAGGAAGACCAATTACAGAACCTGAATCCCGTGTTTAAAACCCTAGGAATTTGACGCTTAGATGAATAATAATCATCTGTAAGCAAAGGAAAACATTATTTTTTCTATAAAAAAAAGTGTGAATATGGCTTTTCTGAGAATGGTTATATGTTTCTATAAAACAGACCATGTAAATAACTATGCTTTGAGAAGAACTTCCAATAAATATGACAGTTGCAGGAGAAGCTCACTACAAGATAAATAAATATTCTTTGCATATCCTCGTATAAATAAATCTTATGTTTGGGTTTTATCTTTTTCTGCCAAGCATTCTTGCCTCGATTCCTGTGTTGGAAATTCCTCCATAAATCACCTTTTTCTTCCCTTTCTGCTGGTAGATTGTTTCACCTCTTTTTTGCTGAAGTCATTATATCATCATAAGTCCTGTAATCTGGCCAATGAAAATGAAATCAGTCTTATAATGCAAATGATAACTATTATAACCAGAAATTGATTTATAAAAAAGAGATAGATTTTTCTATTTTAATTATTGAATGAATTTTTAAGCAAAAATGCGCGTTTGATAACGACTCAAAATCTCTATTCTTGGAATAGATATTCATTTGATAATGGCATTTTATTTCTCCCTTTTGGGCGGCAGTGGTAGCCAGCGACTAACGGTGGTAGGCAATGGATGGTGGTCGCTAGATGGTGGATGGCAGATTGACATGGAACATTACTCTCTCACCATCTAGCAGATTGACATGGAACATTACTCTCTTACTTTTGCTCCCTCTCGACTTTCTCAACTAGAACCTCCTTTTCTTTCGTTTTGTTTTTTTCTCTGCACAAATTACTCTTAGTTTCATCCACTTTTCATTACTCTCTTACTTCAACTTAGAACATCATGAGAACCATGATTATCTGCGAGATTGACATAAATATATTAAGAGAATCAAGTCGAGAATGGCAAGTCTCATCGTCAATAGCCACTATGGAGCGTAGACACAACCTCACAAATTCTACCTTTATTATTAATTAAAAAATTACAATGAATAATTATCCTTAATAATTATCACTTGCTACTACAATCCACTAATCATAACTTATATTTAGACATACGAAAAATATAAAACATTAACAAAATGGAAGTCTTAATCATAAAATGGGAAGTTCAGACTAGTGGTTCCAAATCACATACTAATTATCGACCACCATAGAATATCGTGAGATAGCGGGAAGACATGGACGAATAAAAACACAAAAACCTGTTATAGGTTCAACTTACCTAAAACCTGGAAATTATCCATGGAAACATGTTTCCTAATTTTTTGAATTTGAAACCTATCCTACATACTCTAAAACTTGGAACTAGCTAGGTTTCCACCAGTCCAATTCTCTAGTTCTAGGTTCTATTCTGAAATATGCTCAACCCTAATTTTATGGCTAATAATATAATGTAGAGGAGGTGAATACTTGATAAAGTTTACGGAATTAAACGGAATCAAGTTGATATATGTAAGCAATAGTTTGATATATGCATATATGTTACTAATATCAAATGAGGTGCTTCTATCAAACGGTTAAGATTTGAAGAAGAGGAGACTGATGCACACAAATCTATAGTGGTTTGGGCTTAAGCTAAGCTTATGTCCGCTCTTCCTAACTCGTACAATAGGCTGGATTTTTCATTAGTAATTCTAGGGTAGATACAAGTTATTCTGCTTTAAGTTGGTAGATCACACCAACAATCTAAATCACTACTTTAACAGTCATACTTTCTTCGTTAGAGATTACAAACCATTATGTCACTCTGAAAAAGTAAATTTGTCGAATACAAAATGAATATTGCTCTTGGAAATTTTGTAGCTTGTGTGTATTTACTTCGGCTTGTGTTGATCCTTTTATAGTTGTCAATCTCCAAGTTAAATGTTGAGTATTCTTCGAGATAATTAATTTAGAACCAGAGATCGGGTTTTCCTATGATCAAATCTCAAGCAAACTTGTTGCTTCCGAATAGAATCGCCATATTAGGCAATAAACCTTGTCCTCCAGTATATTGGATAGTTGATCGGGTCATCCTGAGAGCGAATAAATCAGCTTTTCCAGATCTGTGATTAGCTGTCGATTTTCTTTAGATACATAATATTGGTCAGAGTAATTTTTGGGTCTTCGAATACTATGTCACGTGACCAAGGTTGATCTTCTCAATTTGATGTACACAGTAGCTTCGATTAGCCTTCTGCGATTCCGCCTTTTGAATCCTTTCACTTAGTACCTAGGGTAGTTTCAAAGGTATCGAGTTAGCAATTAATGCCACCTGAACAGAAACAAGATTCGCATTTTTAAACCATGAATTATAAGGGATGGTTTTGTCAATATCAAAATATCCACCCAGGTTTTCTCAACAAACAGAATTCTTCAACAGCTCATACAACATTTTCGGGAAGTCAGTGTCTTTAGTTTCATCAATGCGCTCCAAGAATGCATCCATAATAACCGCGTCAGGATGCCCCTCTTCATCTTCTGCTTTAGCAATAGCTGCAGCCAAGTGCTCCAAAGCCAAATCAAACTCGCCTAGGTAAAGCACGAATACCTCCCTGCCCTTGAAGAATGGTCTATTGCTCCTCAATAGTGATGAAAAGAATATACTTGTGGCTAGAAAAAAATGATAAATAAACTATTCACTTGAAATTTTAAAGACTACAGTAGGCAGTGAACCTGAATCAAGAATATGGACACTAGGACAAATAATAATCATGTCCATCTTCACCTCCAGTCACAATCATTTTGTTCGTCCAACTTGAGCAGCTATATCTATCATGTGGTGAAGGTGGGATTCCGGTTGTCTCTGCAGATTTGGAGAAGAAAATGCATGAACAAATATGTTTGTCTACCATGGAAAAATGTAATACTGAATTCTAATGTTAACGATAAAAACTTAACGGGTAGCTGATGACGCATGCTATAGCTGGAGTAATTAAAAAAGTTAGAGGACACAACACTAACAGAAAATCAAGTCTTGAAACCACCTCTCATATAGACGTCAATGGGACTACTACAGGCAAATAAGAAATGAACTTTTAAAAAGAACTACCTGTTTTCAATTTAAAGTAATCATTGCAATGTATGTTGTCATTATCATCAGGAGATTTTCCAAACCCACCAAATGTGAACAGCTTTTAAACCCACATGCGCTGCACCATGACCCTCCCTTGCCTCCGGTCCCTCCCCTCTTATACTTGGTGATATGCATGTGTCACGGCCCGAAGGAAGGCCGACCCGAGAGGTCCTCGAAGGGCGATCATGACTCACCCGTGGACCTCCTGCTCTCACTCGGATTCCCACCAAGCCTACTCCCCGAAATTTCTAAGGGCCGGCAAAACCATCATTGAGTCATATTCTAGATTTCTGTTCCGTTATTAATGTCAGTAGACGGTAGTTGAATATTTATGTTGGTAGTTGAGGCAGTGTGATCTCGCTCGCCGAATGAAAAGTAGATCAACGGATGTAATCCGAGGCCCTCAACTATAAAAGGGGTGTCCTTCTTCATTTGTAATCATCCAATCCATTTTAGAAATATCAAGGCTTTCCTTTCCTTTCAGAGCTCCTCCCTCTAACTTTCTCTCTCAACGATCCGGGTAAGCGAGTGGGTAGGTGTTCGATTGAGCAAGGCTTGGCTTGGGTGATCCGAAGTTGCCCGACTCGCCGCACGGTCATGATCCCAATCGATCGGCCCGTGACAAGTGGTATCAGAGCGAAAGAGAGATCCATTCGAGAGACCAAGGAGCACCAACTATTCAAAGGAATGTTGAGCCAAGAAGTTGTCATGGATGGAGAGGCAGTGCAAGTCAAGGAGACTTGTGGCTGAGAAAAGAAAAGAGACGCCTCGATGGACGTCGTAGCTGCGTTCAATGAAAAGATCGGGAAGGTCCGGAGCGCCATGCTCGAACTCATGGAAGGTCTTGACGATGTGCGAGACCGGATCATGGAGGTTGAGAGTTCGCTCCATGAAGACTTCACAACCGGCCTCAACGAAGCTACTGCGCCATTACACAACAAGGACGAAGCCCTCGAAGCATCGATCGATGTGTTGAAGGAGCGCATCCAAGTGGTCAAGGAAGAAGCTCCGCGTAGGGACGAGGTCGAAGCGATGAAGGCGGAGATCCAAGAGCTCAAGACCAAGCTCGCCCTGTGCAAACTAAGCATCAACAACGGTGTTGTGTTTATCCAAGCGGTGCCCAAAATTAAGGTGCAAAGCCAAAATAATTCAAAGGCGAATGATCCACAAAAGAGGTGGACAACTTCGTCTGGAGCATGGAGCAATATTTTGGCACCGTCAACATACACAACGAATCGATCAAGGTACGAACTGCTTCCATGTTCTTGTCTGATACGGAGATGCTTTGGTGGCGCAATAGGCATGATGAGGTTAGACACGGCGCCGATATTGTGTGCACATGGGACGACTTCGTGAGAGAGTTCCGGGACTACTTTTTCCCCGAGTTCGCTCAGCAAGAAGCCTGTAGCAAGCTCCATCGCCTCGAGCAAAGAGGCGCGATCCGAGAGTACGTGAAGGAGTTCACAGAGCTCAAACTCCTAATTCGCAACCTAAGCGAAGAAGACACTCTCGGAGCGTTCACGGATGGATTGAAGCCATAGGCACTTCTCAAGCTCAAGAGACGGGACGTGAGTAGTCTTGCGCGAGCGCTAAACGTGGCCGAGTCGCTCGTCGACCTCACCAAGACCAAACCAAGGAGTCGACCAAGGGATTGGAGGTTGGATCGACCTTGCGAGGATGAAGCACGAAGCACTCCCCGAGGCGCGCATGAGCAAAGCGGCCGAGCCAAAACATAGGGAGAATGAACTTCCAAGCCATCCTTCCAAAGGGGTCGACCACCGACGGACTACACGAGTAGGTTCGATCAACCCCCGCCTTCTCCTTGTTTCATTTGCCAAGGTCCACATTGGACCCAAAAATGCCCGAAGAAGGGTCGAATCAACGCCCTCCTTGCCATCGAGGAAGAAAAGGAGGAGCCCAAAAAAGAAAAGAGACAAATCAGACTTGGAGCCGTGAAGATGATCAACTCCGTCCAAGCTCGATCCCCAACCAAAGAAAAAGAAGCTATGCCGAACTCAGAAATGTTCTTCGTCCAAGTCGACGTGTGCGGCCAAACGCTATATGCCTTGGTCGACACGGGTGCGTCGAACATGTTCATGTCGAAGGAAGTAGCGAAGACCTTGAACCTTCGCGTGAAGCCGACCGGAATACCTTCAAGCCGATCAATTCGGAGGGTGTCCGTGGCGTAGGATCAACTTCGGATGTGGACATCAAAATTGGTGATTGGAGGGGCAAGATGAATTTCGAGGTAATCCCTCTTGATGATTATGATCTCATCCTTGGTATGCAATTCTTCAATAGTGTGAGATCCCTGATCGACATGAGGACCAAATGCCTCGTGATCCTCGATCCGGATTACTCGACAACGGTTCCCATGATCAAGGGGGTGGTCGACACCAAGACCATTGCGTCAATCCGACGCCTCGACAAGAGCTTGAAGGCCGTGATGCGCATCAACAAGCTTTCCAAGGTGAAGCCAAAGGTCAAGTTGGATCCTACTCCAACACACGCCATACCCATCCAAGCGCTCTTCCCCGAGGTTGAGTGCGCGCCGCGTGCTCCGTCCAAGCTGAAGACCGAGCCACGTGTGTGACATCCTGAAATTCGACCCCGTTTCGATAAAGTGAAATGGGCATTGGCCGACGCGCCTACGCCTCTTTTCTCTCGAACATCGATCACTCACGAGTTAACTAACCTATTGGGTGAAGCCGTTAAGGGATGTATCTGCCGTAAAATCCCTAAAAGCTACCTAATTGGTTGGATTGAGCTAAAATCACGTCGATCGATTTTTAACCACGAAATTGAACTCGATTTCGGAATCGAATTTTAAATACGTCATAATTCTTATTTTTAGGATCTCGTCTCATTTCGTCAATTTATTCGACAAAGTCCGAAATTTCAAGAAAGAAATTATCGGAGGAAAAATCGAAGAATAGGAAGAATTAGAAAGGAAATGGAAAGAGAAAAGAAAATTTAAAATAGTATTATTCTTTTTCTTTTTCTCTCTCTCTCCCTTTTCTCCCTCTTCTCTCTTTCCTCTCTCTCTCTCTTCTCTCTCCTCTCCCCTCCCCTTCGTGCGGACACCCCTTCCCCACCGCCTACTCTCTCTTCTTTTTCTTTTTTTGACCAGTCAAACCCCCTTATCCCTTCTCTCTCTCTCCTCTCTCTTCTCTCTTCTCCCCCACGTGACCGAGCCCTTCTTCTCCTTCTTTCTTCTTCGCGGAAGCAGCGAACCAGAAGCTGAAGAAGATCGGAAGCAGCGGCCAGCCGCCCATCGCCGCCGCACCGGAGCCGAACCGCCCCGCACGCCCGCGCCGCGCCCGTGCCACCGCCGCTCGCCGCCGTCCAGCCACCCGTCCGTGCGCGCCCAGGCCGAACGAACCAGCCTCTGTTCAGCTCGGTTCCGCCCTGACCAGCCACCTCCGGCCACCGCCTAGCCCCGCCGGACCACCCCCGCGACCCCCTCGCCCTCCGCCGGCTTCCCCTCGCCGCCCTAGCCGCCGGAGCAGCCCCGATCGGCTCCGTCCAGCAGACCCACGGAGTGGGTTTCAGCAGCTTCGGGCCCGCTTTTGGGCCGTTTCCCGGCCCCGAACCCGAGCCGTGCTTTGGGGACAATCGTTCCTCGCGTCGCCGCCGTCGGATTGATCCGATTTGCGCGCGATTTGGTGAGTAATCTCACTAATCCTGGATTAGTTGGCTAATTATGCTTTAGGTTGGTTTAGTTTTAATTAATTATGTTTAGGTTGTTAGATTAGAATTAATTAGTAATTATTAGTCAATTGTGATGCGATTTAGATAAATTGATTGTGCAATTAACAAGTAGATGTGATCTACTATTTATTGGGAGTGTCTCGGGAATTTTCGGACCCCTAATTGAGCTTCAATTTGATGATTCGGGCATAAGTGAGATTTTTGGGCATTTAAATATTAATTTTCGGAATTAAATTAAATAATTATTTATTTTCCGAAAATTCAAGGGAGATGGTCTGGAACCGGAATATTATGCTGATGATCGTGGCGAAGTCTGTTTATTTAATCAGACTTTATTTTAAGCTAAATTGAATTTTTAATATTAATTAATTTTCGAAATTAATTAAATAATTATTTATTTCCTGAAAATTCAACTGGGATGCCCGTGACCGGAAAATTATGCTGATGACTGAGGTGAAGTCCGTTTATTTAATTGGGCCTTATTTTGAGCTAAATGGAATTTTTAATGTTTAATAATTAATTTTCGAAATTAATTAATAATTAATTATTTTTCGGAAATTAAGATTGAGATGGCCGACAATCGAAATCTCGTGCTGATTGTCGTGGCGTAGTTCAATTATTTAATTGAGTTTTAGTTTGTGCTGAATTGAATTATTTGTGAAGTTGGGAATTATTCTTTAATTGAATAATCTTTGATTAATAATTGGAAAATAACCGGGTGTCGGTTGACAGCACCAAAAGTGTTTTGGTGGGCTGTAGAGAATGGTGGGAATTATGAAAAAGGAAACTATAATATTTTGGCTAAGGCCGACCGTGTCCCCACACACGGCTATTTTATCGAGAAGGATATCAGATGGAATGGATTGAATGGTTGGATAGTATACTATATCATCCTACGGCTACGATATATGTCACTTAGCGAAAGAAAGATATCTTGGTGTCTTATATCATTTTCTGTAGGCGATATGTCACTTAATGTGAGCAAGACACTTTATCAGCTCAGTGTGAGCATCGGGGGTATACTATATCATTTATTAGGCGATATGTCACTTAGCGAGAAAGATATCAAGATATCTATATCATTTTTCTGGTGATACGTCACCAATGGCGATAAAGATACCTTAACCCTATCATTTAGTCATTATCTATCTATATATCACTTAGAGTTAGCTTGTCTGGACTATGGTCGGACTTATAGATAGTATTGAATGTGCCGACCAAGCATGGGTCGTGATGACGCCAATCGATCAGGTCGATTGATCATTGCTTGATCTGATGTTGTGAATTGATCGATTGATTGGAAATTACCATGAGATGGTCTGATTGACTTGTAATCGACTAGGTCGATTGATCGATGATTCGATCTGAGTGTGACTTGATGTGATTCATTGCTTTGATTTGATGTCGTGGATTGATTGACTGGTTAGAAATGACCGTGAGTGGTCTTGTTGGCATTTAATCGACTAGGTCGATTTGATCGATGCTTCGATCAGTGATATGATTGCTTGGGTGCCTATTATGAATTGTCTTGACTTGCAGGTGGGATATAAGGCCAAGGACGCTTTCGCCTGTCTTGTGCGTGTTTAGGTGACTTGTAGTATAATGGTTTACTAATCGGGCTTAGTGGGGTAGAACTATTTGAGACGTAGTCTCATCCGGTTGGGGAAAAACATTTCAGGACCCGATAAGGAGCTGAGGAGGAAAAGTCTGGGAAGGAGATCTTGGAGGTGAAACTTGAAGGGAAGGATTTTGAAAGAAGAAGATAATACCGAGATGGATCTTGAGTACGGCCCAGATGGCTGAGAGTCTATCTTCTTTTGAGAATTCCTTTTGAAGTGAATAGCTATGAATTGGTTTGTGTCATGTACAAAAGTTTGATTATAAATTTCAATATGAAAAATATGGCCCTGCTTTTCTATCCCATCGTTTTATTGTCTGGGGATTTTAACTGCTTCCGCATGTGCTTAAAAATGAAAGGGTCGGCGATACATTGTCCTGGGATATCGCATTATAAAATCGACCAAGTGAGACGGATGTGTGCGTGCCTGAGGATCGGGGCGTGACAACGTGCCTAGTCCGACTTCATCATAGAAGGTTGCGGCCTTCGTTCATGAGCGTTCGAGCGAAGCAAAAGAAGAACAAGAGAGCCCGTGCCAAAGCCCGCGCTCGTGCCAAGAAGGCTGCCCATCAAGTTGTGAGCGATGAGGGCGTCGCTCGAATGAGTGGGGGAGAATGTCACGGCCCGAAGGAAGGCTAACCCGAGAGGTTCTCGAAGGGCGATCACAACTCACCCGTGGACCTCCTGCTCTCACTCGGATTCCCACCAAGCCTGCTCTCCGAAGTTTCCAATGGCGGGCGAAACCGTCATTGAGTCATATTCTATATTTCTGCTCCGTTATTAATGTCGGTAGACGGTAGTTGAATATTTATGTTGGTAGTTGAGGCGGTGCAATCTTGCCCGCCGGATGAAAAGTAGATCAATGGATGTAATCCGAGGCCCTCAACTATAAAATGGGTGTCCTCCTTCATTTGTAATCATCCAATCCATTTCAGAAATATCAAAGCTTTCCTTTCCTTTCAGAGCTCCTCTCTCTAACTTTCTCTCTCAACGATCCGGGTAAGCGAGCGGGTAGGCGTTCGATTGAGCAAGGCTTGGCTTGGGTGATCCGAAGTTGCCCGAGTCGCCGCGCGGTCACGATCCCAATCGATCCGCCCGTGACATGTATGGGAAACTTCAAAACAAATTTGTGAATTACATTAAAAAGAACCCAACTCCTGCTATTGCAAGTATAATGAAAAGATACACGGATTATTAGCCGACATCGCTGTATGGCCACAGCGGGCAGAAAACCAGACGGTAAAAGTGACTTGCAAGTATCTCGTATATGCAAATGCCTGAAAGGGTTCATCTTATCTGTCCCACCAATTACAAACAAATTGGCACCAACATAAGTACAGCTACGGCTGTCCCTTGGAGCAGGTGGCGTGCCTTTTATAGTGGGTTGGCTCCATTTTTGCTTCACCGCAAGTCAGATGAACCTAATTATGCAACACGATAACATGACACAAAAACTAGAAGGCAACAGAAGTTGCAAGTACACCAAAAGCCATCCCTCACGAAATTTTGGCAGGAAATATGAACTTCAGTAAAATGCAAATGCCGAGAAAGCCGAAAACAGCTCCAGAATTGTTTTTTTTTTTTTTGGTAAAGAAAAACAGCTCCAGAATTGTTGATGATGAAAGTATAGGGAAAAATTGGTCATAGCAGTGCCATATATAAAAATCACTGGAAATGGAACGTAATGAAAAATCTTCCATCCAACACATTTAAATTTAGAGCTTCATCCATCCGATCACCTTTAGTATTGATAGGAGCCTGTAGTGATGATTCTTGGTCTGCAGGTATTTGAGGAGGTAGACAAAAATCAAAATTTAAATAGACTTTTCAAGTAAATTGACTATTTATGTATGAAAATGGGAGAACTTTAAGTCTCGATTAAGTGGTAACATCATTTGATTCCATGAATCAAGATCCTAATACATGTAGATACAGATGGTCTAATGAGAGCAAGAGTTAAGAAGAGAAAAGATCCGCCAAACTTTTAATTATATTTATTTTTTATAGTGAAGCATATCCACAAACAACTCTCGAGAGAAGAAAAATTTGTCCATTACTAATCAAGCGAAGATCAGGACGCAGATCAGATATTTATAATTGGCTTGAATACTCTGTCAGCTGTCAAATGCATCTGGTACAACTTAATGAATGTACATTCTTTATTTGGAATACGCATGAGGTATGTCAAGAGGTTCAACAGACCAAAAGCAACTATGCAAGAATTTGTTTCATTCTGACTTTGCCAAATCATCTCTTTCATCTTAGGCTATTGTCCTCTCATCTGCCATAAAAAATATAACAACTAGCTTGTCTGCATATATTAGATGATATACAGATGCCTATATCGAACAAATCCACCTAAAGATGGAGCTCCATTCGGAAATAAGATCACTATTTCATCGAGGGCTCCTTTCTTTTATTAGCATCAGCATTCCAGGTTAATCTTAATCACACTAAAAGTGTATGCGTATGCATCTTGGTAAGCATTGGCATGTACAAAATGTATATCATGGAACCGGCTACGCATGGGTATACATATGCACAATTTTCGGTCTGACGATTTGATGATACATGAGAAGAGAGAAGAAGCTATGCAACGACGACAATATATTAAGCAACTGAATAGACTGTAGCTATCTATCTGGATGACAACAAGGTACCTCTATTGGTCATATACCAAAGCTTTCAAAAATTTCAAAGATCAGCCAAAAACAAGAGGAACGCCTCATCTTGAGATCATGGGAAATGGAAAAGTTATTTTAACAACCAAGACTTATTTGAGAATGAATACAGGGCTTTCAGCATGGTATCACATAAGTGGTGGACACAATGCAATATATATGTGAAATTTTACACACAATGTCACTACCATCTTTCAAATGTTATGCGTACTGACACACAGGATTTTGCTGGATAAAATATCTGTTACTTGCAAATCAGTTCTTGCAAAAAGCTATTACTTCACAAGCATAGGTCTACAATCAAAACATGCTCTGATAAACCGTAGAAACTTGAAGCTGGATGAGAGTCCTTGGTTGATGGAGATACACTGTTTTGGAACTTCCACATTCAAATTTGGAGCTTCATCCATCTGATCATCTTAGTAATGATAGGCGCCTGCAGTGATGATTCTTGTTTCTGAGGAGGTAGACAAAAGTGAAAATATGCAGGCAGATAATCCCATAGTGCACGCCATGTATAGTTGCATTCAGAATACAGATGACTATGAACACCAACATAGAGCTCAAAAACACAAAAACATTCCACATAAAATAGTAATGTTCCATTTATTTCATCTCTCCCAGCAACAGAATCACATAAAGGCATCATAAGTTATGAACATGCCCAGTCACATAGAGGAGGTCTAGAGTATTTCAATTGGAGTCCCATGCTACTGCATCTGAACTTTGGTCCAACTTGCTTTGGCATCAAAATCTACTCAATGACCAACAATTAAGTAGAGAAGAACAGGGGAAAACAGAAGCTGCTTCCGCAAGCTTCTTTGCTGTCCTTCTCAGCAAGATTGTGAACATGGACTTCAAATGTGAGATTGTTGTGAAAACCACAAACAACAATCTTCAAAGTTGAAACTCTTAATACTAAATTGAATAGATGTCAATTAGCTACAGTCAAGACTCAAAACCCAAAATTAAAGTCAAAACCCACAGCAAGAAACCTAGGCTTCTACACCTAGGCATGTTGGGATCCATCAGATGATGATCTAAAATAATCTCAATGATATGACTCCAATCATGTCAACCTCTGCATCGATATGTAGCACGAAAACATCATACAAGCATTCATTACATGGTGAAGATGATTTCAATTGATTCCACACAAGGAGTTTTGCTTTATATTGAACTTAGAATTCTCTTTTCCATTTCTTTTTTTCTCAATAGGTGATGAAGGGAATTCTTAGAAGTTAACTGCTCAAGTACATCAAGAATGTAAAAAGAATTGATCAAAACTGAAAAAAGAACAATAAGAACTATGCAAATTAGAGAAACCATTGAATAAAATTAAGAAGACTAAGTTTCTTCAAAAAAAAAAAAAAATTGTGATAAAAGTTCATGGGAACGTTGGAACTGCGAGGTTGACTCCAGGTCAGAGCCATCAAAAGGTTGTAATACATCCGAAACAGGAACTGGACCCGCATATTCTGCATGTGCCTTCTGGGAAGAGGCTTCTTCTCCACGCATAGCATCAGCTTGCCCATCACCAATTGAGTCCGGCTGGATACTTCTACAAGCCTTTTGACTCACAGTTATAATCACCATTTGACGCACTGGCACTCGAATCTCCATAACTTCTATTCCTGCTACAGGAATAGAGAATCAGAACCAAACCACCATTTGTTTAGTAAAATCAATAAGCTAAATGCGAAAAACAAAAGACTCACCTGCTGGAGCTTGAAGGAGGTATAGGAAGAGTGCTAGGCTTACTGGAAAATAGAACTCCACGGAGAGGTTTTCCATCTATGACAGTTTCAATGGTGAATCGATCACCAAAATTCTCCGTCAGTCTCGCTTCAAATATGCGCTTACCATGCACAGGTACCAGTTGCTTATGTGGATTCCTTTGACCACCTGCAATAAAGGTCCATAGCTACTTAAGGTTTGGCACATACAAGCAATGCAAAAAACCAGCATCACATCCATAACCCAATAATTTCTAGATAACTAAAAAGTCCAGCGAGAGATCTACATCTAAGCTTTATTATAATAGCAAGAGAAAACATGTAAAACAGGCACCTGGCGTCTACTTCATGGACATGTGACTTACTTGAGGAAATACTTGGACAAAGGTCCGTTGATATGCAATTCAGTTGGTATTAAGTTTTAGAGAAGTTGATCCTGACGCAGGTGCTCATATTTGTTCACCCAAGCAATAAGAACTCTCCATGGTAAGCGCATATTTGAACCAAGAGTAACAAAGAGTTTTGGCAATCGCACACCATTTGCAAATAACTATATCACAGCCACAATCCCACGATCTCTAGATAAGTGAAAAATTCAATGGGGATCTATATCTTTATATAATAGCAAGGGAAAAATATAAAACAAGCACTTAGCTACTGCTTCATGGACATTTTAATTACTTGACAAATTCTACGGCCTCGGAGATCTCTCTAGACAATTTCGAAGAAAGTTTCCTGATTTTGTATTGAATATGGTGATTTGGTATTGAATATGGCGATTTTGTCAATTTATGAAATAAAGATTTACATGGAAAGAAACCTACGGTGAAATCTCATCGAATCCATTCACTTAAAGTAAATACATAGATTTGACCAAATACGTAGCAAACACGTACACGTCACCTAGATCGTTGTACCCGAAGGGTAAGCCTTGATGCAGCGGTAAAAGGTTACTCCATTGTGAACTATGGTCATGGGTTCGAGTCCTCAAAATAGCTCTCTAGAAACTAGGGGTATGGCAACATACATGAGCCTCAATACTGGCATGATCTTTTTAATTTAAGTACTCTTACAATACAGGTTGCCAAAATTGGAAACCCAATCAACCCCACCTCATACTCATTCAATTAAGAGATATTACATGAACATGGTATAAAGCACATGTAACCACAGAAGACTGTTACCTTCCCCCAATATCTTTAAAACATAATACTACCCAAATCGCAGAACGACTAACCCTAGTCCTTAAATATGGTTTTCTTGACAAGCAACATACCTCATCCTCTATACCATACCATGACTTCATCGTGAACCAAGATCAAGGTAATATCTTCATATCTATAGAAGCCTAACATATTCGTAAAATCCTAACATATGGTAGAATTATCTGTGCAAACTAGTGACTATGCTTTCAAAAATCCTAACTCTATCTCCATATTCAAAATTTCATATTTACAACCACAATTTATGCCCACACATTAGCAACATATGTCACACTTATAACTAGGATAGCTAATGAGTTTGAGAACTCAATGACACCGTACTTCATTTCAAAATGACCAAATACTGAGGTTCCTACAATATAAGTTCTTATTACATTACCATGTGACAAATAGGACATTTAAATACTTAAAAAAAGGATAACTAAACTAAAATTGAAAATTCTCCTTTAATTTATCTTCCAGACAAGTAATGCCTACAACCATCTCGAAATTACTTAAGAAAAGATGCCTAGTGCTCCCAAGAAGGGCATTTTGTCCATCCCCTCACAAACTCTCTCTCTCTCTCTCTCTCTCTGATTGGTGCTCATTAACCCCTTTAAAGACTCGGTTTCATAACTTATTCAGAATGACAAGCAACAAAGAAGCGATTGTTAGATACCGTCATGTCTCAAGATACTCCGTGGAGTCATCGAGCCGGTATACACACAATTTATCATATCGTACTGTCTCCAGATGCTCCGTAGAGTCATCGAGCCGGTAGATCATACCGTCCCGTCTCAAGATGCTCCGTGGAGTCATCGAGCCGGTATACACACAATTTATCATATCGTACTATCTCCAGATGCTCCGTAGAGTCATCGAGCCGGTAGATCATACCGTCCTGTCTCAAGATGCTCCGTGGAGTCATCGAGCCGGTATACACACAATTTATCATACCGTACTGTCTCTAGATGCTCCGTAGAGTCATCGAGCCGGTAGATCATACCGTCCTGTCTCAAGATGCTCCGTGGAGTCATCGAGCCGGTATACATGACATTCCAAGCAAACAATCAAATAATTAATTTTATCCTTTCCGATAAAATGACGTGTATGGATACACAGTCGGCTCTAACCAAAATATAATAATTTCCTTTTTATAAATCCCAACATTTTCTGTAGTCCACAAAAATAGTTTTGGTATCATTAACTGATGCCCGGTTAATTTCCAATTAATTTTCCAAGATTATTTAAATTAGGGAATAAATCCTAAATTCACAAATAAATCATTTCCGCACAAAATAAAGCTCAATTAAATAAACGGACTGCACCACAACAATCAACATAAAATTCCGGTCACCGGCCATCCCGGTTGAATTTCCGAAAAAATAAATAAATAATTAATTAATTTCGAAAAATAAATAAATAAATACTAAAAATCCAATTTAGGCCCGTAATGCCTGATTGGAAGCCAAATCGGATCGGGAAAAATCCCGAGATACATTCAATAAATAGTAGAAACTCTCTACTTGCTAATGACTAAGTCTAACCACCTAACATGCATCATTAAGTCACTAATTTAATTGTTCTAGACTAATCTAACCATCTAATTACATTTAATTAAATCTAACCAACCCCTAAGCATAATTAGCAAACTAAGAAAGCATTAGTGAGTAAAACTCACTTGGTACAAGCGGGGACCGAATCACCGCGATGGCGATGCGACGGCGGCCGAAATCGGGCTTTCGACGACACTGGCGGGCTTGGACCGGGCCTTGGACTTTGGCCCAACAGATCTCAGCTCAAGTTGAGACTTGTTGCTGAATTGGGCTTGACTTCACGGGCTTGGGCCTCAAAATCGCGGGCTTGGACTGCTGACTTCTTGGGCCAATGCTGGGCTGGACCAAGGATGGGCTTCAACTGCGAGCTGATGGTGTGGGCTGCTTGCTGAAGACTTGGGCCAAACGAATAAGCCGCAAAGGCCCCTGTTGGGCCACAAAAATTTGCTGGATCCGTGGGCTTTGCTAGGCCCAAAGGCTGAGGATGGACCGCAAGTGAGGAAACAGGTGGGCGACTTCACACGGGGAGACTTTGCTGGCCGAACTGCTGCTCGTGAAGTTAATATGGCTGAGCTGGCGTCTGCACAGGGAGAGAGAAGCTGACCGGCGTGGCTATGGACGAATGGCAGGGGACGTGACTTCGGTGGTTTCAAGCTTCGCTGACAGCTGCTCGTTTGTTTCGGTGACTGGATTTCGTGGGCGGTGAAAGCTTGAACAACAAACCAAGCTTGCTGGAGGAAGATTTGACCGAGCAACTGAAGCTGGTGGAGAAGTCGAACTGCTGATTGTGGTGAGGGCGAGCTGATGGAGGTGGGCTCAAGCTTGTTGGGCCGCTGAAATACCGAACTAGCTTGCTGCGACAGAGACGTGAAGCTCGCCGGATTTCTGTTTGCTTTAGTTGACGGTGATGCTGCTCCGCTTGGTGGATCGTTGGACGTGGCCGACAAACTCGCTGGATGAGCAGCTTCGTGGAAAGGAATTTGTGGGCTGAGGGCGTGAGAAAAATACACGGAGAGAGGGAGAGAGTTTTGAGGCGGCGAGATGGGGATTTGGTGGAGAGAGCTCGTGCGAGGAAGATGGGGACGGAGGAGGCGTGCACGGCAAGCTTGGAACAATGAGACCTAAAGTCAACAAAGCCAACCCATTTCATTGAATGCATTGTCCCCCAAAAGCATCCATGTTTATCCCTTGGTCCTTTACTTCTTTTTAGACAAATAAATTCACCAAATAATCCCATTTTGAGCTAAGAATATTCAGCCCTCCCACAACTCCGAATTTTACATTTTAGTCTTCAATCTCTTCAACAAATCCCCACATTCAAAGTCCAATTTTGGTGTAGAAAAAGTCCACATAATTTCTGCAAGTCCCCTTCGTCATATAACTCGGTTTGCAAGATGAAAATCTATTCAATTCGGCCAATCCGAATTTCCGTTAATTTCCGCGACGTCTGAAACGGATTTTCGTAAAAATCCCGGAATCTCCAAAAAAATCTTCTGATACTGAGTCGACACTCCTAGAATTTATTGTGACATGACCGAAACTTCAATTTCTGAAATCGGACTTGAATTTTCAGTTAATTTCAACTTGCCGCGTTTTTTAGCGTGACCTAGACTATCGAGTAACTTTCAGAACTTTTCAGTGCAAATGACCCGTGGTCGATTTTCTTCGAACCACTACGAACCCACTCGACTCATTAGCGACTCACGATTGTCGTGAAAATCTTGAGGACTCCAAAACAATAAGAAAATCAGTCTAGTGTTGGTCGACGAGAATTTTCCAATTTAGTGGTGTCACCCACGATTAGCCACACATCTCAATCAAACCAACCTGTATCTGATCTCAAATCGATTTATATCTGTGCCGTAATGATCTCGACAGATGAGCACGGTTGAGAAGCCGGTTCCTAGTCGAGTTCTCAAGTCTATTTGCCTTAAAATCCTTAATGGTTTCCCCATATAATCTAGTTAAGTTCTGAGAACAGCCCTATAGACGCGTCAATGAAATGCCCAATTTGTTCAATAAAAAATAGGATTGAAAATTTGGGATGTCACATCATAAGTTATGAACATGCCCAGTCACATAAAGGAGGGCTAGAGTATTTCAATTGGAGTCCCATGCTACTGCATCTGAACTTTGGTCCAACTTGCTTTGGCATCAAAATCTACTCAGTGACCAACAATTAAGTAGAGAAGAACAGGTAAAAACAGAAGCTGCTTCCACAAGCTTCTTTGCTGTCCTTCTAAGTAAGAATGTGAACATTGACCTTCAAATGTGAGATTGTTGTGAAAACCACAAACAACAATGTTCAAAGTTAAAACTCTTAATTGAAGAGATGTCAATTAGCTAAAACCCACAGCAAGAAACCTAGGCTTCTCCACCTAGGCATGTTGGGATCCATCAGATGTTGATCTAAAATAATCTCAATGATATGACTCCAATCATGTCAACTTCTGCGTAGATATGTCACACGAAAACATCATACAAGCATTCATTACATGGTGAAGATGATTTCAGTCGATTCCACACAACGAATTTTGCTTTATGTTGAACTTGGAGTTCCCTTTTCCATTTCTTTTTTTTTTTCTCAATAAGTGATGAAGGAGTTCTTAGAAGTTAACTGCTTGAATACATCAAGAATGTAAAAAGAATAGATCAAAACTGAAAAAAAAAAAAAGAATAGTAAGAACTATGCAAATTAGAGCAATCATTGAATAAAAGTAAGAAGACTCAATTTCTTTTTTTAAAAAAAAAATTCGCGAAGTTCCAGCTTCTCAAAGGTTAAATTTGTGATAAAAGTTCATGAGAACGTTGGAACTGTGAGGTTGACTCCATGTCAGAGCCATCAAAAGGTTGTAATACATCCGAAACAGGAACTGGACCCGCATATTCTGTATGGGGCTTCTGGGAAGAGGCTTCTTCTCCACGCATAGCATCAGCTTGCCATCACCAATTGAGTCTGGCTGGATACTTCTACAAGCCTTTTGACTCACAGTTATAATCACCATTTGACGCACCAGCACTTGAATCTCCATAACTTTTTCTGCTACAAGAATAGAGAATCAGAACCAAAACACCATTTGTTTAGTAAAATCAATAAGCTAAATGCAAAAAACAAAAGACTCACCTGCTGGAGCTTGAAATAGTTACAGGAAGAGTGCTAGGCTTACTGGAAAATAGAACTCCACGGAGAGGTTTTCCATCTATGACAGTTTCAATGGTGAATCGATCACCAAAATTCTCCGTCAGTCTCGCTTCAAATGTACGCCTGCCTTGGACAGGTACCAGTTGCTTATGTGGATTACTTTGAGCACCTGCAATAAAGGTCCATAGCTACTTAAGGTTTGGCACATACAAGCAATTCAAAAAACCAGCATCACATCCATAACCCAATAATTTATAGATAACTAAAAAGTCCAGTGAGAGATCTACATCTAAACTTTATTATAATAGCAAGAGAAAACATGTAAAACAGGCACCTGGCATCTACTTCATGGATATTTGACTTACTTGAGGGAATACTTGGACAAAGGTCCATTGATATTCAATCGGTAGTAAGTTTTAAAGAAGTTGATCCTGCCGCAGGTGCTCATATTTGTTCACCCAAGCAATAAGAACTCTCCAAGGTAGGCGTACATTTGAACCAAGAGTAACAAAGAGTTTTGGCAATCGCACACCATTTGCAAATAACTATATCACAGCCATAATCCCACGATCTCTAGATAAGTGAAAAATTCAATGGGGATCTATATCTCATATATAATAGAAGGGGAAAAATGTAAAACAGGCACTTAGCTTCTGCGTCATGGACATTTTAATTACTTGACAAATTCTACGGCCTTGGAGATCTCTCTAGACAATTTTGAAGAAAATTTCCTGATTATGTATTGAATACGGTGATTTGGTATTGAATATGGCGATTTTGTCAGTTTATGAAAATAAGATTTACATGGAAAGAAACCTACAATAAAAGATCATCAATCCATTCACTTAAAGTAAATACATAGATTTGACCAAATACATAGCAAACATGTACACGTCACCTAGATCGTGGTACCTGAAGGGTAAGCCTTGGTGCAGCAGTAAAAGGTTACTCCATTCCGAACTATGGTCATGGGTTCGAGTCATGAAAATAGCTCTCTAGAAACTGGGGGTATGGCAACATACATGAGCCTCGATACTGGCATGATCTTTTTAATTTAAGTACTCTTACAATCCAGGTCGCCAAAATTGGAAATCCAATCAACCCCACCTCATAGTCATTCAATTAAGAGATATCACATGAACATGATATAAGGCATATGTAACCACAGAAGACTGTCACCTTCCCCCAACAACATCTTTAAAACATACTGTTACCAAAATCGCAGAACGACTAACCCTAGTCCTTAAATACGATTTTCTTGACAAGCAACATACCTCATCCTCTATACCATACCATGACTTCATCGTGAACCAAGATCAAGGTAATATCTTCATATCTATAGAAGCCTAACATATTCGTAAAATCCTAACATATGGTAGAAATATCTGCGCAAGCTAGTGACTATGCTTTCAAAAATCCTAACTCTATCTCCATACTCAAAATTTCATATTTACAACCACAATTTATGCCCACACATTAGCAACGTATGTCACGCTTATAACTAGGGCAGCTAACAAGTTTGAGAACTCAATGACACTGTACTTTGTTTCAAAATGACTGAATACTAAGGTTCCTACAATATAAGTTCTTATTACATTACCACGATGACAAATAGGACATTTAAATACTTAAAAAAAGGATAACTAAACTAAAAGTGAAAAATTCTCCTTTAATGTTTCTTCCAGACAAGTAATGCCTACAATTTTCTCGAAATTACTTAAGAAAAGGTGCCTAGTGCTCCCAAGAAGAGCATTTTGTCCATCCCCTCACAAACTCTCTCTCTCTCTCTCTCTGATTGGTGTTCATCAACCCCTTTAAAGACTCGGTTTCATAGCTCATTCAGAATGACAAGCAACAAAGAAGCGATTGTTAAATCTTTGGATGAGTTGGGTAAATGGCAAGATCGCTTGGGATGTTGAAATAATTGGAAACATTCATAATAGAGAGTTGTAGGAAGTGTCTGATTTCTTTCCATGTTTTAGTGGATGCAAAGGTGAACCTTAAGGTATTGATTATGTGAAATGGTCATTGACAAAAATTAAAAAAAAAAAAAAAAAAGAGAGAGAAAAAGAAGGTTTTCACCATTTATCTTATAACCGACACATGAAAAAAGAGGAGAAAGGAAAGGATGATGTCCTTGGAGATTGACACAGATGAAATTTATTATTATTATTTTTTCTTGGGAACACCTTGGGAAAGAATCTGACTTTGGATAACATGCGAACAAGGTCAGATTCTGTGTTGTCTCTGCAGAAAGGCAGCGAACTCTGCTGACGATTCATTGATATATTTTGGTTGGTCAAGGACGCTTTGGAGTTTGGTTAGGTTGGTTGAAAGCATTCAGCAGGCAAGTGCAGAGACTGTGCAAGAAGAGCTAAGAGCTTGGTCTGGTAGACGTAAAAACAAAGAGAATAAAAGAATCCTGTGGCCATATCATTATGCAAGTCACCACTTCTTCCCAAGGCACAGGGTAAAACGTATCGGTTCAACAGATTTACAAGACCGCCCCCCCCCCCCCCCCTTTTCCTCTGCATCCAACCCATGACAACAGGCAAAACATTAATACAATCTCATAATCATCTGCATGAAGGAATAGTGGGATAATTGAAATCAATTACCCAGGCGTAACAATGGAAAGGATTATGGAAGTGGAGACAATTGGTAACACGAAATATAGTTTCAAGTCTACATAAGCAAATGTAGAATCGAATTAAATAGATTTATCTCCAAAGTCATTCTTTCTCCCACCAACAGACCCTCATTCAAGAACACGGAAGTAAACATATATCAGGGCCTGACCTGGCTGACCATAGATAGATAGCGGCACAGGTTGATTTGAGCTTGAGGATACACCAAGTTGCACCAAAGCTTTATCCTGTCCTAGAGTCAAATTTGGTCTTGGCACTTCAGCTTCAGTTTCTTCCTTGAGGGTAACTTCTCTAGCCTTTGCTCGTGTTCCCTAGTGAGTCCTAAATGATATAGGAAATTAACTCCGGAACACATCTTGGGTTCTCAAACCTGAAAATCAACATAAACTACCAAAAGAATAACCACAAGATATAATTCAAACCTGTGTGCAAGTAATAAATATCGTCAAGAGCCTCAAGACTTCCGTTGCAACCACCCACAAAGGCAAGAACCCCACTTTTTACTGGATCCAGACAGACCCCAGCCATGGAAAATCTGGCAGAAGGTCCAGCACCTGTGGTAGTCAACTTGGACCATATTGCAGATTCTGCAAAATCGTGGTAACAGTCGAGCAAAAGAGATAAAGAACATGAGGATGCGCATTTTAAGTTGAAGGAACGAAAAAGCATGCTTATGTTGCTCTCTCTTGCTTTTCCAACGCAGCAAAGGTATATGAAAAAATTAAAAGAAGCAATAGATGATCAGCTCTAATTTATTTTCCAAATACTTGAATGATTAAGCAAACTAAATAATCAATGGATATGAAATTGAATGACCAAGGAAAAATGCCCTAATCTTGATACAAAAGTTCATCTACCACTTTAATGTACCACTCACATCTCAAAAGAAAAGAAATTGTACTTGAGATTTATAACTGCAATCAACAAAGCATTGCCTAGAAATATATTAAATAACACAGGTTTCGTATAAAACAGACCAGTAATGTGAGAACTAGCAATTTGAAACTGACATTATTACATTTCAGCAAATGCATATATCTGCATGATTTCTGTGGCAAACATTCAGAAAGCATATACAGAGCAAAAAGTACTTACCAACATCAAGCATATACAGGTCATCATATAGCTTTTGGGCCTTGTATCCCCCGTAAACAAACAGAATCTTCCCAAACGTAATAGTCAAATATCCAGCACAGGGGGGTAGCATGTCGCCGGTGGTATTCAGCTCCTTCCACATCAGAGTATCTAACAAAATGCAGTAAGGCCAAAAGAGTAGTAAATAGAGGATACTCATGGAGAGAGAAGCAAGAAACCACTATTCAGGTAAACTAATAAAGGCTATGGTTGACAGTAAACCTGCATTGAGAATGTGGACATCAGACAAATGGTAATCACGCCCATCTTCACCACCAATCACAATCATTTTGTTCTTCCACGTTGAGCAGCTATGGGTATGACGTGGTGAAGGTGGCATACCAGTTGTCATAGCCTTATTCCAAGCAAATGTCTCTGTAGATTATGAGAAGGAAATGCATCAACTAGCATGTTTGTCTACCCAAGGAAGATAGAATACTGAACTAACCAATCTAAATCATTAAATATTTAACGAGCAATGGTAACTGATGACGCATGCTACAAGTATAGTACTTTGATAAATTGGAGGACACGACATTCAAGGAAAGTAAAGTCTTTAACCCAGCTCTCATATGCACAGACAGGGAAATTTCACAAATAGATGTCAATGGGGACTACAGGCAAATAAAAAATGTCGACTTTTAATAAAAGCGCACCTGTGTTCAATATGAAGAGATCATTGTAATATACTTCATCATCATTATCAGGAGATTTTCCATACCCACCAAATATGAACAGCCTTTTATCCACAAGTGCTGCAGTATGACCCTGCCTTGCCTCTGGTACCTCTCCCCTTGTAATAGGTGATATCCATGTATGAGAAGCTACAAAATATATTCGTGAACTACATTAAAAGAAACCCAACTTCTGCTGTTGCAGGTATAATGAAAAGATGCACAGATTATTAGTAGACAAGACTGTATGGCTACGCCAGGGGCAAAAGGAGATGGTAACTGTAACTTACAAGTGTATAGTATATGCAAATCCCCGAGAGGGTTCATTCCATCCGTCCCACAAACACAAACAAATTGTCACCGACATTAGTGCAGCTATGGCCATCCCTTGGAGCAGGTGGCATGCCTTTTATCGTGGGTTGGCTCCATGTTTGCTCCACTGCAAGTCAGAAAAAACCAAATTATCAATTGAAAAAAAGGAAAATCACGACATACAGAGACAAACAATGGCAGATTTATCTCTCTCTCTCTCTCTCTCTCACACACCTAACCCCCAGGTCGCCAATTAAGACTATGGTAAACAAGATCACCTCTCATAGTTCAACAACATCCACATGCCACACAGGCTAAGTTCCAACGGAACACAAGATCAGGACACAAAAAGTAGAAGGCAACAAAGTCAGAAGTACACCAAAAGCCGCTCATGAAATTCCAGTAGTAAATATAAACAGCAGAAAAATGCAAATGGGGAGAAAGTCAAAAACATCTTCTGTAATTGTTCAAGATGAAAGAAGTACAGGAAAATATTGGTCATAGCAGTGCCATATATACCAATCATCGGACATATAATACCATGAAATATTCTCTTCCCACCCACAAATTCAACGCATAAAACTAGCCACAAATCACCGATTCAAGACCCAAGCCATTGATTAAAGTAAAGCCGACAACAAACAAAAGGCATCAGCAAGTTATAACACAACCAAAAAAAAAAAACAAACCCAACAAGCAGAATTGCAACAAAAAACACCGGGAGATCCCAGTCAGACAGAAAATAGAAAAAAGAAAAGAAAACAACCGATCTTTCTCTCAGCACCAAGCAGAGTATACCAATCTATATCGAGACATTCTCAGAAAAAACGCAAACTTCGAAGGAAAACCAGAATCTCCAAAAGATAAACTCGAAGACCCATGTAGGAAAAAGGCTGATAAAAACAAATAAGTTTGTCTGAGGCGTGCAAATGTAAGCACTGGATAATTCCGCCCCTCGGAGTGCGAAACTCGGTGCGATAGGCTTCTGACGGCTATCCTCCGAAGATACAACAGACATTCTTCTATATTCCGCATTGAATATTAGAAGGAACAAAAACAACGTCTGTGTATAACCCAGCAAGAAAAAGGAAAGGAAAGATTTCACAAAGAAAGAATATTCTCTGTTTCATTCGGTGTGTTTTTTTTAAGATAGTTTTGTGAGATTTTATATTCAGACAAAATAGAGCCGTTAAAAGAGCTGTTGTAAAATAATGAAGGATTTATTTGAGAAATAAATTAAACGTTACAAAACGATTGGAAAGCCATTGTATGACCATTAAGAAAGCGTTATGTGACCGTTTAAAATAATAATGGTCTTCAATACGGTCATAACTATTATCGAAGTTATTATTGTTAATATTTCAAAATATTATTGAAATATCCAACAATCCCCCACATATTTCAAAAGATTTTGAAAATAAAATTAATATGATGCTGGGTTATTGGAGTGTAATGCATCGTAACCGGTGCTTATTAGGCTATGAACCAGCCCTAGAAAAAATGAAATATAATTCACGAAATTATTGGTGAAGTTTGAAACTTCTATGAACCAAAAATTTCTTTTGTGAATTATAATTTTCATCAATCACATTGCACTCCCACAAACTTTGTTGTTCAACGCGGTTTTGCGCTAATAGGCCATGTGCGTGCTTGGTTTATTCATAAGTGCTTTAGAGATTTTCGCCAAAAATTCTCATAGGAGCGGCCCCACTCCACACTTATATAGGTGATTCCATCAAGTGTATTCTGCAGCTTAATACACCACCAATAATGGCTATGGAATTTCATTAAGAGCTTAACTCAACCTCTTTTTTCTTGCAGTTTTGCATCATTCTCATCTTAGGATGGACAATAATTTTTAATAGTGCATCACTAGAACAACAAGTGACTTGTTATTACCCATATGAACCTAATTCATGGGATCGCCAATCACATAGGTTGGATTACCATCACTGTTGCTTTTCCTCAATTGGCTTAAGTCCCATTTCCCTCGATGTGTCATAAATTAATTTTCTTCCCACAAGTTTAGTCAGAGGATCGGCCAAATTCACTTCTGACTTTACAAAATCAATGGATATAATTCCATCTTTAAGCAGTTGCTTTACTACATCATGTCTCAATCGGATGTTTTTATTTTTACCATTGAAAGTTTTATTCTTTGCAATGGCTATTGCCGCTTGGCAATCACAGTGCATAGACACAGAATGTGTCGGTTTCATTCCCAAAGGAATATCCGCTAAGAGGTTCCTTAACCACTCAACCTCATTGCCAGCCAATTCTAGATCCACAAACTCTGACTCCATGGTGGATTTAGCAATTATTGTTTGTTTGGCTGACTTCCAAGTTACAGCACCTCCACCAAGGGTGAACACATATCCACTAGTGGATTTTGTCTCATCTGAATCTGAAATCCAATTAGCATCACTGTATCCTTCTAATACAACGGGAAACCCACTATATAAAATACCATAATTCATGGTTCCTCTCAAATATTTCATTAATCTGCTCAAAGCAGTCCAATGATCAGCATTGGGATTTTGTGTATATCTGCTCAGTCTACATACAGCATAAGCTATATCAGGTCGAGTATAATTCATCAAATGCATCAAACTCCCAATAATTTGAGCATACTTAGACTGAGCCACACCATCTCCTTTATTTTTCACTAATTGGATATTAGAATCATAAAGAGTATTCACAGGTTTAACATCAAAGTGATCAAATTTTTTAAGTAGCCTCTCCACATAATGCGTTTGAGTAAGCATTAGGCCACTATCACTCTTTACGATTCTAACACCCAAAATAATATTAGCTTCCCTCATGTCTTTCATATCGAATTTAGAAGTCAAAAAACATTTTGTTTCATTCACTACATCAATACACGTACCAAAAATAAGCATGTCATCAACATATAAGCTAATAATTATAAATTCACCATCGACACTTTTTGTATATACACATTTATCTACTCCAATAGAGAAAAATCCATTATTAACTAGAATATTATTAAATTTCTCATACCATTGCTTTGGCGCTTGCTTTAAGCCGTATAAAGATTTAACAAGTTTACAAACTTTATTTTCTTGGCCAAGAAAAATACAACCTTCAGGTTGCACCATGTAAATTTCCTCTTCCAAATCACCATTTAAAAAAGCTGTTTTAACATCCATTTGGTGAATAATAAGTTTGTAAATGGAAGCCAAAGCAATTAAAACACGAATAGATGAAATTCTCGTAACTGGAGCAAAAGTGTCAAAATAATCAACATTTTGTTTTTGTGTAAAACCTTTTGCAACTAATCTTGCTTTATATTTATCAATAGAACCATCAGGATTATATTTTCTTTTAAAAATCCATTTACAGCCGATCGGTTTTGCACCGGGTGGTAAATCAACTAATTTCCAAGTTTGATTTTGTAAGATAGAATTAATCTCGATTTTTATAGCTTCTTTCCAAAAATTGCTTTCTGAGGAAGATATCGCTTCAGAATAAGTTAAAGGATCATTATCAAAAAGATAAGTATAAAAATCATTCCCAAAAGAAGTTTATTTCCTTATTCTTTTGCTCCTTCTCAATACATCATTTGAATTTTCGAAAACATTTTTATGAATAGGCATAGGAGAAATATTATCAATACTTAATGGAAAAATATGCTCAAAAAATTCTGCATTTTTTGTCTCAACTATAGTATTATTATCAAGCACTTCACTTTTTAATACAAGAAATCTATATGCAGCACTATGATCAGCATAACCAATAAACATGCAATCAGATGATTTAGAGCCTATTTTCCTTTTCTTAGAATTAAGAAGCATAACCTTAGCAAGACACCCCCACACTTTCAAATATTTTAAATTAGGACGATAACCTTTCCAAAATTCATAGGGTGTTTTACCTGTTTTCTTATGAGGTATTCTATTTTGGATATGGCATGCAGATAAAATAGCTTCACCCCATAAGTTATTTGGAGCATTAGAACTAACAAGCATAGAATTCATCATCTCTTTCAAAGTCCTATTTTTTCTTTCAGCTATGCCATTAGATTCAAGGGAATAAGGAGGCGTAGTTTCATGAATTATTCCTTCCTTTTCACAAAATTTATTAAGCAATACATATTCTCCACCTCTATCCGATCTAATTCTTTTTATCCTTTTATTCAATTGGTTTTCTACCATAGCTTTATACAAAAGGAACATATCAAAAGCTTCATCTTTATGCCTAAGTAAATAAACTTTGGTAAATCTAGAATAATCATCAATGAAGGTCACGTAATATTTTTTACCTCCTCTAGTCATAGTTTGTTTTAAATCTCCTAGATCAGTATGAATTAAACTCAACAAATCAGATTCTCTATTTACAAAAATACAAGGCTTTTTTGTTAATTTTGTTTTGGCACATATTATACATTTATTAAAACATGGGTTTTTAATTCCAAGAATTAAACCTTGTTTTTGCATTTTCTTAATATAAGAAATACTAACATGACCTAATCTACCATGCCATAAATCAATAGATTCAGTCAAGTAAGCGAAAGTAGTAGCATTTTCATTGATAACATTATAAACATTAAGAACAAAAAGTCCTTGATTACAATAACCCTTTCCCACAAAGACGTTATTTTTTGTCATTACAATCTTATCAGATTCGAATGACACCTTCACCCCAACCTTTCCCAAAAGCGCTACTAAGACCAGGTTTGCCATTATATTAGGGACATGTAATACATCATTCAGGGCCAAAGTCTTGCCGGATGTGAGCTTGAGAAGAACTTTTCCTTTCCCAAGAACTTGAGCTGTTCTTGAATCACCAAGATAAATAATTTCTTCTCCTTCCCCTACTGGCGTGTAGGAGGAAAAGGCATTTTTGTTTGCACAAATATGCCTGGTAGCACCTGAGTCTACCACCCATTCTTTCACATTGGCCACAATGTTAGCCTGGGAAATAACCGCAGCAATTATATCATTAGAGTCATCTGCTTTAACCAAATTGACTTTTGGTTTAGCAGGATTGTCATTTCCCAAGTATTCTCTTTTGCAAAGGCGCTGCATGATGACCTGGTTTTCCACAAACAAAGCAAGGGCCTTTCTTTTTGAAGGTGGGGTGAGCAACCTTGGGTTTGTAATCAGGTTTTTTGTTATAATACCTGTTTTGGCGATGTTGAAATTTGCCTTGCACCAAATTTGCCCTGGTAGCAATTTCCTTAGCTTTGGCAGCTTTGATCTCCTTACGAGTTGTATCCTCAATGATGATATGCACGATTAGATCGGCTAGTGACAATTGCATGTCCTTGTGCTTGAGTTGATGCTTGTAGTTATTCCAAGACTCAGGCAACTTTTCAATTAGCAGGCCCGCAAGAAATTCTTCTTGTAAGTTGATGTTTTATGCCTTCAAATCCTCCACTAGCTTGTGATATTCATTGATTTGTGTCTTGATCTCCTTATCATCGGACATTTCCCATCGATAATAATTTCCAATTACAAATTTTTGTCCGCCCACATCTTCGGCAGTGTACTTTGCAGTCATGGAGTCCCATATTTGTTTTGCTTCCTTGTACGGACAGTAGACATCAAACAATTCATTAGAAAGAGTACTAATAATTGTGTGCCTACATACCTTATTAGCATGTATCCATTGATCTCGAAGCTTGTTATCAGTTGGTTCGGCCTCCGTAAGTGCGAAAGCCACGCCGTGCACATCTAGGATAGAGAAAACCCTTTCTTGCCATCTTCTGAAATTGTTGCCGTTGAAAACTTCGATCTTTGATATGTCGGGGAATGGTTTGGCATAGGACATATGTGGTAGTGATGGTAGTGCAACTGGACTGGTGGAGATTGAGGCATCAGCAGCAATATCGACTTGATGCTCCATGGGTATTGTCCTTAAGATTGTAGGAAAAAGTATAAAAACAGATAAGTTTGTCTGAGGCGTGCAAACGTAAGCACTGTCCTTAAGGATAATTCCGCCCCTCGGAGTGCGAAACTCGGTGCGATAGGCTTCTGACGGCTATCCTCCAAAGATACAACAGACCTTCTTCTATATTCCGCACTGAATATTAGAAGGAACAGAAACAACGTCTGTGTATAACCTAGCAAGAAAAAGGAAAGGAAATATTTCACAAAGAAAGAATATTCTCTGTTTCATTCGGTGTGTCTTTTTTAAGATTGTCTTGTGAGATTTTATATTCAGACAAAATAGAGCCGTTAAAAGAGCCGTTGTAAAATAATGAAGAATTTATTTGAGAAATAAATTAAACGTTACAAAACGATTGGAAAGCCGTTGTATGACCGTTAAGAAAGCGTTATGTGACCGTTTAAAATAATAATGGTCTTCAATGCAGTCATAACTATTATCGAAGTTATTATTGTTAATATTTCAAAATATTATTGAAATATCCAACAACCCACCCGTGTCAATGACGTGAACCTCGTTGGTCTGGCAGTTGTCTATACCAAAGCCACCGAACAGGTAGAGGAACCTCCCTCCTTTGATCGCGTTGCAAGTGTGGGCCCACCTCTTTCCGGGGCCACCCGCCTCTTCGCTGCCCTGCTCTGGTTCCTGGGCTTGCGGCAACATAATTCTCTCCCACCTCATTTTGCTTTCTCAGGAATATCAAACGACAACGGAAGGGGCCAAAGAAAGTGCGAGAAAGTGAAAGCCTTTGAAAGAAAAGAGTAGGATTTCGAAGTTCGAGGATAAGACAGGAGCTTTAAGGATCCAGAGGGTCTCTCTTTGGTGTCATGCAGAGGACAAGAGCATAACACCTGAACAAATGTCGACGTAGGAGCAAGAACTATGTCTTTTGCGGAGAGGCGTTTTGAAAGACTGATTTTTGCGAGGGAACGCAAAAGCTTTTCTTCTGTCTATCTCTCTCCCTCTCCGCCAAACGTTGTCAAGTACAAAGAATTCTCATAATACCCTTTTTGGCCCTTTAAGATTAGATCAAGAAGGATCATATTAGGAAAAATTGCCCCATATATAAACTCGTTCCGAGGCTAGGATTGTCAAAGCCAAATCTGGCAAGAAAAATATGCCAATTAATTCAATGCCAAAAAAATACCAATTGACAAAAATATAAACTCGTTTCAGGTACTAAAAGCATAGATATGAACATAAATTAAATTAAGGATAAGGAAACAAAGAATATGTATTATGTTATTGGAATTTAGATATTGCCCTTTTAACTCGCATGCTTTAGTAAGTCTAAATGTTTAAAGTATATTATTAGATTTAGAATGGAGAAGAAAAATATTTTGGTAACTAAATATTTGAAGCTTTAAATTTTATTTGAACTTTTCAGATAATCAATTGTTAGTAAAATTTAAAAGATGAAAATAGAGGAATTGATAAGTCTCGAATCATGCAATCACGTCGCTCAATTCCATGAATTGAGATTATATATATAATTAAATCTTGCTAATGCTTGATAGTACCATAAATTCTTGGGTTGTTGATCGTGAATATGCCGTGGTATGAAAGTAGATAGATAAAAAAAAAAAATTGGCTAAACTTTGCTCTCCTTAATTCTTGCTCCATCATATATTTTAGTATGTACTATTGCCCAAATTTTAGAAAATCTTTTCATTTTAATTTATTCCTAAATTAAGAAACAATAATGTTGTCTTTTTGTCACTTTTTACCTTTTGGTTTTCATGAATAGGTTTTCATGAATTTTACGAAATTTTAGTTGAGTATATTTTAGGTTATGATCTCTGTAATATTAGAAGTAAA
This sequence comes from Eucalyptus pumila, assembly GCA_016097595.1. Lineage (NCBI taxonomy): Eukaryota > Viridiplantae > Streptophyta > Magnoliopsida > Myrtales > Myrtaceae > Eucalyptus > Eucalyptus pumila. Next base: position 4,373,678 of record CM027847.1, read on the forward strand.
ACCTATTGTATCTAGTTGATGTCGATACTAAATATTTAACTAATAAAACTGAGAAAACATGATACGTAAAAGCTCAAAATTTTTATCTATCTAGTGGACAAATTCTCCTTCAAGGTCTCTTGTATAAGGCAAACCAAGCTATCACCTCATTGAGCTATTAGGGAAGAAACAGAGAAGTGAAGATATGGATGTTAAGCTCATCCTCTAATCAGTGAGGCATTTCAATGTCAAGAACTATAATGCATTTGGCTTGTTCGTCATGCTTGGATAAGAAATCTTCTGAAGAATAGCTGCCACTCTGGTGTATAAAGAGAGATGTTTAAGCTCTCAGACAGCATTTTGTATTGCACAAGAAACTCGCAAGATGTTATAAATGCAGTTGAAGAGTTCACGCAAGCATATGTCGACCACCGTGCTTTTATGGACTATTTCAGAAAGGCATTGGTTACCCCCTATATTGGTATTGTTTAGTTGATCTAAATTCTATAATTGTGCTTCTTGAATTTGAAATCGTTGATGGCTTTAGAAGGTGTTGTCTTGCCCAAAACTTTTGTGCCTCTTTTATCATGCAGATGCTCTAATTAATGACAGGTCTTTGCCAACAGTTGGTCCCAAACCCCAAGCTATAATTGAATCTTACCACCTGAGATTGAAGTTATGGCCAAGAATCGACAGGTTGATCTGCATGTTGGCAATTGAACGTCACTCGTTATTTTAGTTGGATCAGTATCCTCTAGAGACTGGTTATTTCGAGAATGTTAGGGACCACAGTTTCACAAGTAATGCTTGTGTTAAAGTTCATAAAACAACAATCAAAACAGAAAAATTTCTGTTGTTTGAGAGAGAGAAAAGATAAAAAAAAAAAAAACAGAGCATAGCACTTCATACGTCTTATGCAAAGGAAAAAAAACTGTCGAGTACAACAACTAAATACAAAGCAAAAACTGCTCACGTACGTGCAATACATAATTGCACACAAACGTGCTATTAACTTCCTAGAAAATAGCAAAAACACTAATTGCATAAATTAATTTACTTGGTTGTTTAAAAAAAAAAAAACAGAGGAAAACATGACAGAAAACAGCAGCTAAGACAATTCCAACAAACTCCTCCTTTGATCAGTTGCTGCTGCAGATTCCTATTTTCTCTCTTAATAGCTCAAATCTTCCAGCCTGAAGTGGTTTTGTGAACATATCTGCAAGCTGATCTTCAAATTTGCAATAGACCAACTTAACTTCGCCACTTTGTTGCACCTCACGCAGAAAGAAAAATTTGACTTTGAAATGCTTGGTTTTGCCATGGAAAACTGGATTATGATATATTGCTAAAGCAGCCTGATTATCCACATTAACTTCAATGCAATCACTAGAATTCAACCACAGATCCTTTATTATCTTTTTCAGCCACAAAGCTTGATTTGCAGCTGCAATAGTTGCTATAAACTCAGCATCTGCTGTGGATTGAGCTACAATCTCTTGCTTTTTGGAACACTAGGAGAAACAAACAGAACCAAGACTGAAACAATACCCAGACGTACTTTTCATGTCATCCACTGAACCAGCCCAGTCACTATCAGAAAATCCTTGTAAATTAAATTTCTAACATTTCTTAAACTTCACACCAAAGAACAATGTTCCTTTGAGATATCTCAAAACCCTTTTTGCTGCAATCAAATGTAACTGACTAGGACTACTCATAAACCTGGATAAAACATTCACAGCAAATAGAATATCCGGTTTGGTTGTTGTAAGATACATGAGACACCTAATCAAACTTCTATACATAGAAGCATCTACTGCATCTGTTCCATCATTCTTCAGCAGCTTCTCTTTAGCAGCCATAGGAGTGCTTACACTTCAACAATCTTCCATCTGAAACTTCTTTAGAATTTCCTTCATGTATTTTTTTTTTTTTTTTTACAAATGAAGATCTCATATGAAGCATGTTTGACTTCTAGACCCAAAAAATAAGCCATCTTTCCTAAGTCTAACATCTCAAAACCTGCAAATAGATCTTGCTTCACATTCTCTATCAATTCCATATCATTCCCTATCACTAATAGATCATCTACATAAAGTGACAGAATTACAACACTGTGATTTACCTTCTTGACATAAAGAGTAAACTCACTTAAGTTTTTTACAAAGCCAAAATCTTGCAAATATCGATCTATCTTCCCATACCAAGCTCTTGGAGCCTGCTTTAGTCCATATAGAGCTTTCCTCAACCTGTATACACTCTCTTCTTGGCCTTTGATATTGAAGCCTTCAGGTTGTTCAACAAAAATCTCTTCCTCAAGCCCTCCATTCAGGAATGCAGACTTGACATCTAATTGAAATATAGGCCACCCCTTCTCTGCTGCAATAGCTAACAATAGCCTTATTGTATCAAGCCGTACAACAAGAACAAATGTTTCAAAATAGTCTACTCCCCATATTTGTGCATAGCCTTTTACCACCAGTTTAGCTTTGTGTTTATTGACAGAACCATCAGGATTAAGTTTTGTTCTAAACACCCACTTAACCCCAATCACATTCTTATCAGATGGTCTGTCAACAAACTCCCATGTGTGGTTTTTCTGGATCATTGCAATCTCCTCCTGTATTGCTGCAATCCACCTCTGATCCTTCTTAGCTTCCACAAAGTTAGATGGTTCGAGCATTGCCACATTGATTCTTTCATAGATTTCAGCAAGTGACCTTGTGCCTCTCACTGGTAAATCATCCATACTGTCTTCCAATCCATCTATAACCTCATCAACCTCTACATCTGTTGCAGGTTATTTTTCAAAATGTTGTTGTTCTGCACTATTTCCTTCCATCCAATTCCACTCATCTTCTTCTAGAAAAACAACATCTCTGCTTACAGTCACCTTCCCTGTCATAGGGTGAAAAATTCTATAAGCCTTTGATTGGAGACTGTACCCAATGAAGATTCCAAGCTCTGCTTTCTTATCCAGCTTGTCCCTCTTAACCTCAGGAACATGAGTGTAACACAGACACCCAAAAACCTTCAAATTTTTACAGAGGTTTAACACCATATTAGACTTCAAAAGGTGTTGACCTTTCTAAGGCCTTCGTAAGCAATCTGCTCAACAGGAACACTGTAGTATTAGCTTCTTCAGCCCAAAAAGTTTTAGGTAATTTCTTCTCCTACATCATACATCTAGCCATCTCCATAATGCTTCTGTTTTTCCTCTCACTGACCCCATTCTGTTAAGGTGAATAGGGAGCAGTAAATTGCTACTCAATTCCTGTTTGCTCACAATTCAACTTAAACTTGTGAGTAGTATACTCAGAACCATTATCAGACCTAAGAATTTTAATTTTCTTCCCACTCTAATTCTCAACTAAGGCTTTAAACTTCACAAACACATTAGCAACTTCAGACTTAGCTCGCAGAAAATAAATCCAACTCATCATAGTCATATCATCAGTGAAGGTAATGAAATACCTGTTACCATTGAGAGAAGACTCAGACATAGGTCCACATAGATCTGTGTGGACTAATTGTAGCTTCTCACATGCTTTCCAGCCTCCTCCTTTGAAAGGAAATATGGCTTACTTGCCAAGAAGACAAGTTCTGCACTGTGGAAATTCCTCCTCCAAACTTGGCAAGTCATCTGCCAAGCTATTTCTCTACATAAACGACATGCTCTTCTTGTGAACATGCCCAAGTCTTTTATGCCATAGCTCTGCATTTTCTTCTTTGCACTTTAAAGCCATTTGTTGCATCTCTTGTGGATTGAACATGAAACTATTGTCCCTCATTGGGATTCTTAGCATTTCTTTGCTATCTGCATTATTAATAAAACATTGTTTCCCTTCGAACTTCACTTTATAGCCCTTCTCAACTAATTGACCAACACTTAACAGATTTTGGTCAATGTTTGGCACAAAAAGAACATCACTAATCAGCTTCACCTCCTGATTTCCTTCAATAGCCACTGTACCCTTCCCTTGCACTTCGATATACTGTCCATTGCTAATTCTGACTCCAGACCTGACTGACCTGTCTAGACTCCTAAACAGCTTCGAATTGCCAGTCATATGATTCGTACAGCCACTATTCACTAGCCATGCATCATTCCCAACAGAAGATTCAGAAAAAGAAGCTACAAACAAGTGCTCTTCCTCAGTTTCATTCACTGCTACATGTGCTTTTCTTGCTTGATGGTAATTTTTTTTCTTCGCAAATGGCTTCCATGTGACCCAACTTGTGACATCTTCTACATCTAGCATCAGGCTTTCTCCAACATCTAAAAAACTGATTATTAGTTCTACCACAGTATTGACAAGCCTTTTTGTTTTTCTTCCATTTGCTAGACTCACCAGAATTTCCTTCTTTTGCTACAAACTTTGAGTCACCAGCATTTTCTCTAGACTGAATCAATTTCTTCCCTTTGCCTCCATCATTTGACTTCACTTTAGCTTGCAACGCACCCTCTACAAACTCTTCTCTTCTCACCAGTCTTTTGTGCTCCTGTGCCTACAAAGCATTTAACAATTCTGCAAGCTTTATATTAGCTAAGTCTCTTGTATTTTCCAAAGAAGCTATGGTGGCTTCGAACTTCTTTGGAAGAGACACCAGGATCTTCTAAACAAGCCTTTCATCCTTCAAGTCAGTCCCTAAAAGTCTGATTTTTTCAGCTATCCCAACCAGCCTATTAGAGTACTCCTTCACTGACTCTGAATCATTCATCTGTTGTCTCTCAAACTCCCTCAAGAGATTCAGCACCTTCATGCTCCTTATCTTCTTCTCATCTCCCTTGTATTCATCCTTCAAGAAATCCCATATTGCCTTTGCAGAATCACATCTCATGATCTTTGTGAAAATAGGGGATGAGACAATAGCATACAGGCAAGACTTTGCCTTGGCCTTCCTTGTGATTCTCTCTTTATAGTACTTTATCTTATTCAAGGTCGGATTGTCTGGAAGTGGAGCAACCTCATAATCATTCTCCACAGCCTCCCATAAATGATGACCCTCCAAGAATGCCGTCATCTTGACAGCCCAAGCCTGATAATTTTCTCCGGTAAAGACTGGAGCAGCCATTGCAGAGAATCCACTCAATCCTACCTCCATCAACTTTTTCTTTGTAGATTGGAAGCAATTTTCACTCACTTACCCTCACTTCATAGTCCCTTAAGATCCCACAAATGCTCTGATACCAATGTCTGGAAGTAGAGCAACCTCATAATCATTCTCTACAGCCTCCCATAAATCATGACCCTCCAAGAATGTCGTCATCTTGATAGTCCCAGCATGATAATTTTCCCCAATAAAGACTAGAGCAGCCATTGCAGAGAATCCACTCGATCCTGCCTCCATTAGCTTTTTCTTTGTAAATTAGAAGCAATCTTTACTCACTTACCCTCACTTCACAGTCCCTTAAGATCCCACAAATGCTCTGATACCAATATTAAAGTTCATAAAACAACAATCAAACAGAAAAAAAATCTGTTGTTTGAGAGAGAGAAAAGATTTTAAAAAAAAAAAAAAAACAGAGCATAGCACTTCATACGTCTTGTGCAAAGGAAAAAAAAAACTACCGAGTACAACAATTAAATATAAAGCAAAAACTGCTCACGTACGTGCAACACATAACTGCACACAAACGTGCTATTAACTTCCTAAAAAATAGCAAAAACACTAACTGCATAACTTAATTTACTTAGCTGTTTAAAAAAAAAAATAGAGGAAAATAGAGGAAAACATGACAGAAAACAGCAGCTATGACAATTCCAACAGCTTGGCATCATGCCCTCAACATTCTAGATGTGGATGTGATACTAGACGAGCGAAATCTCCTGTTAGCAAAAAGTTCTCTCTAAAGGCAGAAACTCGATATACAAAGTGCAGAACCCAAGATTAGAGTGTTCCATATGTGATTGCTCTTGGTCAAGGCCCGGAAATCTATGTGAACATGTCATCAAGGTGGCAATCTCATGCAGAACTCATCAAGTTATGGGAACATCATTAGCATACCCAGGTCATAGGCAGCCTCCAACCTACCATCCTTGATCATGCCTTATGTGCAACCCGTTTACATCAAGTTGAGAGAGTTGTCTAAAGGTGGGCCGCTGCAACCTCTTCCTGTTGAATCAAACTCACAGCTGGCAAATTGTGTTTAGTTTTAACTTTGCAATCAAGGAATATCAGACGTGCACTGTTGACAATCTTCTTTCATTTCCTTCGTGGCTTGACCTGATGTCGTCAAATCTTATGTTTGGGTTTTATCTTTTTCTGCTAAGCATTCTTGCCTTGATTCCTGTGTTGGCAATCCCTCCATAAATCACATTTTTCTTGGCAAAAGTATGCTTCAAGTGCCAAAAGTTAGCACAAATTGACATTTAAGTGTCAAAAGTTACGAAAGTGACACTTAAGTGCCAAAGTCGGAGAGAAATATATCATTTAAGTGCCACTCCGGCCAAAATGCTCATGTGCACAATTTACGGCGAAGTAAGTACAAAATGACGTCGTTTTGCATGCTAATGTGGTCAAACAATGCAAAAACGGCGCCATTTTGGTACTAACATGATAAAAAATATATATTAAATTAAATTAAATTTATTTAAAACATTTAAAATAAAAAAATTTAATATTAAAAATTTAGCCCTCAGCCACCTCCCCCTTTTTTTCATTTTTTTTAATTTTTTAAATTTTTTAATATTAATTTTTTATTTTTTTATTTTTTAAATAAATTTAATTTAATTAATTTTTGTACTATTTTTTTTTATCATGTCAGCACCAAAATGATGCTATTTTGCATTTGCTTCGTCAGAAAATTGCCACATCGGCATTTTGGTCTGATTTTGGCCAGATTGACACTTAAGTGATCTATTTTACTCCACTTAAGTGTCACTTTCGTAACTTTTGATACTCAAGTGTTCCTTTGTGCTAACTTTTGGCACTCCAGAAGTCTCAATGTCCCTTTTTTCTTCCCTTTCTGCTGGTAGATTGTTTCATCTCTTTTTTGCTAAAGTCATTATATCATTATAAATCCTGTAATCATGGCCAATGAAAATGAAATCACTCTTATAATGCAAATGATAACTATTATAACCAGAAATTGATTTCTAAAAAAGAGAGATTTTTTTTAAATTATTTGATGAGTTTATAAGCAAAAATACGCGTTTGATAACGACACAAAATTTCCATTCTCAAAATAGATATTCATTGGATAATGACATAATATTTCTCCCTTCCGGGCAGCAGCAGTAGCCAGTGACTGACGGTGGCAAGCAGTGGATGGCGGTAGCCGAATGGTGGACGGCGGATTAACATGGAACATTACTCTCTTACTTTTGCTCCCTCTCGACTTTCTCGGCCAGAACCCCATTTTCTTTCGTTTTGTTTTTTCTCTGCATGAAATACTCTTAGTTTCATCCACTTTTCATTACTCTCTTACTTCAACTTAGAACATCATAAGAACCATGATTATCTACGAGATTGACATAAACATATTAAGAGAATCAAGTCAAGAGTGGCAAGTCTCCTCGTCAATAGCCACTATGGAGTGTGGACACAACCTCCCCGGATTCCACCTTTATTATTAATTTAAAGATTACAACGGATGATTATCTTTAATAACTATCACTTGTTGTTACAATTCACTAATCATAACTTATATTCAAACAAAAAAAATATGAAACATTAATAAAGTAAAAGTCTTAATCATAAAATGGGAAGTTCAAACTAGTGATTCCAAATCACATACTAATTATCGACCACCATAGAATATCGCGAGATAGCGGGAAGACATAGATGAATAAAAACACAAAAACTTGTTCCAAGTTCAACCTACCTAAAACCTGGAAATTATCTATGAAAACATGTTTCTTAATTTTTGAAACCTTAAACCTATCCTACATACTCTAAAACTTGGAACTAGCTAGGTATTCTCTAGTTCTAGGTTCTATAATGAAATATGCTCACCCCTAATTTTATGGCTAATAATATAATGTAGAGGAGGTGAATACTTGATCAAGTTTATGGAATTAAACAGAATCAAGTTGATATATGTAAGCAATACTTTGATATATGCATATATGTTACTAATATCAAATGAGGTTCTTCTATCAAACGGTTAAGATTTGAAGAAGAGGAGACAGATGCACACAAATCTACAGTGGTTTGGGCTTAAGCTAAGCTTATGTCCACTCTTCCTAACTCACACAATATGCTGGATTTCATTAGTAATTCTTGGGTAGATACAAGTTATTCTGCCTGAAGTTGGTTGTGTTGGAGAAATCTTTCTGGAATATTTTGAAGCTGATAAAACGTTTCTATCAGTCTAGTCTGAAGTTTTGCAGACTCTTCTATTAAAGTTTGAAGACCTCCGGATCTACCAGACTCAAGACTCAAAGTCTATTATCATTGACAGTTTCTAATCCATTGAAGAAAGACTATCCAGATCTACTTCATTAAGGATTTGGCCTTATCGACTGGAGAAGATCTCTTGGCTGGATGTGATATAACGGATTCCTTTATTCAAATTCAGAACGATTAAAGATCCGATGATTGGCGAAGTATTCTTGGAAGGTTCTACTTATGGAAACCAAGATCCTGATTATATGGGCGAGCAGGATTGATGGGCTATCGACATGTTCCTTTAATAGCTTGAATAATCTTCCTAATTGATTCTGTCCAACGGGAGGATTGAAAGAATTCATTTGGTAAGTGCCAACGAGTATGATGGCACAAAGGAGTATAAGAGGAAGACGTTCCAATTGTTCGAGAGGTGTACGAAAGAAGAATTACAAAGTCTGAAGCTCTTTGATTCTTAGTCAATTCATTTACTGAGCGAAATCTTGTACGCAAAAGAGAATCTATACTTTGAGATACCTTGAGGAAGTGTGATAGAATATCTACACTGTGGAATCAATGGAAAGCAGTGCTGTAACATCTCTTTTGTTCATAGTGAAATCCAGCCAGTAGGCTGTCAGTGCAAAAGAGTGGACGTAGGCTTGAAATAAGCCGAACGACTATAAACCTTGTGTTCTATTTTCTCTTCCCTACTCTCTGTTTTACTTTGTTCATAGTTCATTTTGTTAACTAAAGGAGAGCTTCCTTTCTTGTCTAGTATTGCTTTCATATCTCGAGAAATTATTATAACACCTATTCACCCCCCTTTAGGTGCTATTACTAGCTATATTAGGTTGATCACACCAACAATCTAAATCACTACTTTAACGGTCGTACTTTCTTCGTTAGAGATTACAAACCATTATGTCACTCTCAACAAGTAAATTTGTCGAATACAAAATGAATATTGCTCTTGGAATTTTTGTAGCTTGTGTGTATTCTCTTCGGCTTGTGTTGATCCTTTTATAGTTGTCAATCTCCAAGCTAAATGTTGAGTATTCTTCGAGATAATTAATATAGAACCAGAGATCGGGTTTTCCTATGATCAAATCTCAAGCAAACTTGTTGCTTCCGAATAGCGTCGCCATATTAGGCAATAAACCCTGTCCTCCAGTATAATGGATAGTTGATCGGGTCATCCTTAGAGCGAATAAATCAGCTTTTCCAGATCTGTGATTAGCTGTCGATTTTCTTTAGATACATAATATTGGTCAGAGGAATTTTTGGGTCTACGAATATTATGTCACGTGACCAAGGTTGATCTTCTCAATTTGATATCCACAGTAGCTTCAATTAGCCTTCTGCGATTCCGCCTTTTGAGTCCTTTCACTTAGTACCTAGGGTAGTTTCAAAGGTATCAAGTTATCAATTAATGCCACCTGAACAGAAACAGGATTCGCATCTTTTAAACCATAAATTATAAGGGATGGTTTTGTCAATATCAAAATATCCACGCAGGTTTTCTCAACAAACAGAATTCTTCAACAGCTCATACAACATTTTTCGGGAAGGCAGTGTCTTTAGTTTCATCAATGTGCTTCAAGAATGCGTCCATAACAACCACGTCAGGATGCCCCTCTTCATCTTCTGCTTTAGCAATAGCTTCAGCCAAGTGCTCCACAGCCAAATCAAACTCGCCTAGGTAAAGCATGAATGCCTCCCTGCCCTTGAAGAATGGTCTATTGCTCCTCCAAAAGTGATGAAAAGAATATACTCGTGGCGAGAAAAAAAAATGATAAATAAACTATTCACTTGAAATCTTAAAGACTACAGTAGACAGTGAACCTGAATGAAGAATATGGACACTAGGACAAATAGTAATCACGTCCATCTTCACCTCCAGTCACAATCATTTTGTTCGTCCAACTTGAGCAGCTATATCTATCATGTGGTGAAGGTGGGATTCCGGTTGTGTCTGCAGATTTCGAGAAGAAAATGCATGAACAACTATGTTTGTCTACCATGGAAAAATGCAATACTGAACTCTGTAATGTTAACAATAAAAACTTAACGGGTAGCTGATGATGCATGCTATAGTTGGAGTATTTAGAGAAGTTAGAGGTAGAGGTGGCAAATGGGTCTTAGACCCATATATGACCCATTTAAATCATAAATGGGTCATATATGAGTCACTTAGTTTTTGAGAAAAAATAGTTAAATGGGTTTAACAATCAAATACTTAAAATAGGTGGGTCATAAGTGGGTCTTAAATAGGTTGGACTTAGAACCCACTTTTAACCAAAACCTCACGATCTCTCTCATCCCTCTTTGACTTTACAAATATATATATATATATATATATATATATATATATATATATATATATATATATATATATCGAAATTATAATTTTTTTTTTTTTACTTATTTCTTTCCTTTCTTTCTTTCTTTCGCCTCCTTCCGGTGGCCAGCACAAAGAATGGCCGTGGACCGGCCAGGCAAGCCTCGAGCTCGACGGCATTGGGTGAGCTCGAGGCTTACCTATGGCCAATCGCCGGCTGTCGTCTTGGCCAACGGTCAGCCAAAGAAGAAGAAGAAGAAGAAAAAAGAGAAAAAAGAATAAAAAAATTAAAAATTATATTCTTAAAAATAAAAATGATTAAAAATTTAATTTAAAAAATAAAAAAATATTTAAATTCGATTTTTTAAAATAATTATTTTAAAAATTATAAAAATTGTCCATTAAATTTGTGTTGTATAAAAATATTTTAGCAATATCATTTTTAAATATATATAAGAAATAAGTTTTTTTTTTTTTTTAGTTAAGTGAGTTGGGCATGGATCGAGTATAGGTCAGATCGAGAATGGGTCAAAAATTTTGCATTGTAATAAATGGGCCATAAACGGGTTAAATGGGTTGGTTTGGGTCAGACCATTTATGACCCAACCCAACTTGACCCGGGTCTAGTTAGAGGACACAACACTAATTGAAAATCAAATCTTGAAACCACCTCTCATATGCACAAACAGGAGTTTTTTTCGCATATAGACGTCCATGGGACTGCAGGCAAAGAAGAAATGGACTTTTAAAAAGAACTACCCGTTTTCAATTTAAGTAATCATTGTAATGTATGTTGTCATTATCATCAGGAAATTTCCAAACCCACCAAATATGAACAGCTTTAAACCCACATGCACTGGACCATGACCCTCCCTCGCCTCCGGTACCTCCCCTCTTATACTTGGTGATATTCTTGTATGAGAAGCTTCAAAACAAATTTGTGAATTACATTAAAAAGAACCCAACTCTTGCTATTGCAAGTATACTGAAAAGATACACGGATTATTAGCCGACATTGCTGTATGGCCACAGCTGGCAGAAAACCAGACGGTAAAAGTAACTTGCAAGTATCTAGTATATGCAAATGCCTGAGAGGGTTCATCTTATCTGTCCCGCCAATTACAAACAAATTGGCACCAACATAAGTACAGCTACGGCTGTCCCTTGGAGCAGGTGGCGTGCCTTTTATAGTGGGTTGGCTCCGTTTTTGCTTCACCGCAAGTCAGATGAAACTAATTATGCAACACGAGAATATGACACAAAAGCTATCTTCACCCTGAAGGCGTTGTTACCCAATTGTTTAAGGCTTCTGACGTTCTATCAGTGCAATTTTTCTGGATATTTCAAACCTTCTGAATCCTTTTCCAGTTTCCTTACTCGAACAAGACCGCTGAAACCCGAAACCTTCTTTGTACAGGACCGGCCTTCAACTAGGGGCACTGCAGCCCCTTATGGTGGATCTTCCTTAGGCTACGTGCTTTGAAGTGGTGGCAGTGGCAATCGATGAGCCAGGTCCCCAAAGATTTCCAATTTACTTCGCCAGCATTTCTCTTGAAGTTGGATGAACATTGAATATCATCGTGTATTTTTTTTTTTTTTTTTTGTCAGTCATACTCTATTCCTACACTACACTTACTCTTAGACTTTTGTCCTGCCTCTTGCGGGGAGTCGAAACCCACTCCTGAAACTTACGCGTCCCCAAGGTGGGGATTTGAACCTCTCACCTCCCCCTTCTATGTTGGAAAAATGGACATTGAGACGAATTTCCAGTGGTTATCATCATCATCATCGTGTAATTAGCCTGCAAGTAGATGCTGCCTTTTTCATGCAAATAAGTATTATATTGTCATACTCATTTCCTGGATTTTACCCAGCTAATCATGACTTCTAGAACTTGAATGCGTGAGCTGCCTAATGCCCAGCAAACCAACTAAATTCTCAGTTTGTGGATCGCCGTGATGGCCTTAATGAGTTTGGCTTGGTAGGCTAATACGAAAAAAAATATAACTTTTAGTGCTGATAGATCTTTGTTTGCTGAATTTCAAGATAAAGCACTCTTTTCAATATCATCTGCTGTAAATAATCTTATTCCGGTTGAGGCTTACAGTATTCTGTCCCTGCACAAAAGCTAAGGATACATTTACCTTTAACATAGAGCATCAACAGAAAACCCTTTGTTAAAATCTTTACTGCTGAGTAGTTTATATTCTCTACAAAGCTTATTATAACCACATCAGACAACCTTAATAAACAAGACAATCATGAATTTTTCAATAGACCATACCTACAAACAATGAGAAGGTATTTTGTTTGTGGCTACACCACATGGCAGTGTCATGTGGTATAGCAAGCCAATCAAAAGAGAGCAAAATAAGTATAGAGAGAAGTAAGACGAGAATAATGGAATAAGGGAAATGTTAATGAGTTTGTTACATATAAAATACCTTTGCATAAACAAGGAATTTTTTCTGTCTCATCTCATGACAGAATAAAAAGAATCATACATGCCAAAGTCAAGAAGTTGCTTCATCACGAGATTCCCAGTGAACCAGACCTCAAATGGCAGCAGACTTCAATTATTAATCAAGCGAAGATCAGGAGGCAGATCAGATCTCTATAGTTAGCTTGAAGACAATTTCAGCTGTGAAATGCATGTGGGATAACTTGATGAATGTACAGTCAGAATTGGATTACTCATGGGATATGTCAAGAAGTTCAACAGGTCAAAACTAAATGTGCAAGAACTTTCAAACTGATTTTGCCAAATCACCTCTTTCATCTTGGCTTGATGTCCTCTCATTTGCCATCGGAGATATAACAACTAGCCTGTAAGCATATATTAGATCATATATAGATGCACAAATTGACCAGATCCACCTAAAGATACAGCTTAATTCGGAAGCAGGATTACTATCTTTATTCAAAGCCCCTTCCTTTTCTTGGCATCAGGATTCCCGGTTAATCTTAATCACAGTTAAAACTGTCTGCATACCCATCCTGGTACGTATAGGCATAAACAAAAAGTAAAACATTGAATGTGCTACTCATGGGTATAAACATGCACAATTTTGGTCCTCCGACTACATGATGCATGAAAAGACAGATGAAGCCATGCAACAACAACAGGATATCAAGCAACTGAAATAGACTGTTGCTGTTATCTGGATGACAAGGTGGCACTTCATAGTTCGTACCCCAAAGTTTTCACAAGTTTCAGATCAGCCAAAAACAAGGGAACTCCTCACCACGAGCTAATGGCAAATGCAAAAGTTGTTTTAACAAGTGCAACACATTCAAGAATGAATACATGTGTGCTAGTGTGATTCGCATAAGTGATGTAGACAATGAAAAATATATAAGTTATGTTATACACAATGTCACGGCTATTGTTCGGATAGTATATATCCCCTTGTACACCGAGGTTTCTGCTGAAAAACAAATCCATGACCTGTGAGTCATTTATTGCAAGAAACTATTATCTCACAAGCATAGGTCTGCAATCAAACGTGCCTTGACCAGCTGTAGAAACTTGAAGTTGGATAAGAACAACATAGCATTATTAGCGACACAGATGATTCTTATGATCAAGTTCATTTTGTGAGATCATGTAGAGTCCTTGGTTGACGGAGATACACTCTTTTTAGGAAATTCCACCTTCAGATTTGGAGTTTCATCCATGCGGTTATCTTTTGGAATTCATAGAAGCCTGCAGTGATGATTCTTGGTTTGCAGATACCTGAGGAGAAAGAAGAAAAATCAAAATATGCAGGCAGAAAATTCCGTAATGCACAAGGTGCATACTTGCCTCCAGAGCACAGAAAATACTCACATGATCAGAATCACATCTGAAATTTTGTTTTCTATCGAACACAGAGTAAAGAACATATCAAAACTCAAAAAGGAACAATAAGAATCCTCCAAAACTAAGAAAGATCAAAGCAATTATTGCATAAATGCTTAAAAGATCCTAAAACAAAGTAAAAAGACTCAGATCCTTCAAATCTTTTGCGCAAATTTCCAGCCTATTAAAAGTTATAGTTGTGATAAAAGTTTAACAGAACGTTGGAACTGCAAGGTTTATTGACCTTGTCCAGATCACAGCCATCAGAAGGTTGCGTTACATTTGAAACAGGAAGTGGACCAGCAGGTTCTGCATGAGGTTCTGAGGCTTCTTTTCCATCCACATCATCCGCTTGCCTGTTATCAACAAAGTCCGGCTGGATGCTTCTAGAAGCCTCTGACTCCCCATTGTAATATCCATTTGGCATAACAGCACTTGAATCTCCGCAAGTTCTTATCCTGCTACAAGAAATGGAGAATCAGAACTAAACAACATTTACTAAGTAAACTTGATCGGCTAAACGGGAAAAACAAAAGACTCACCTGCTAGAGCTTGAAAAAGGTATAGGAAGAGTGCTAGGCTTACTGGAAAATATAACTCCACGGAGAGGTTTTCCGTCGATGACAGTTTCAATGGTGTATTGATCACCAAAAGTTTCCTTCACTCTTGCTTGGAATATAGTTTTACCTTGGATAGGTTGTGATTGCTTGGATAAATAGCCATGAGCACCTGCATTAAAGGTCCACAGCTACTTATGATTCGGCACATACAAGCAATTTAAAAAGACAGTATCGGGTAAGTGAAAACTCCAGTGAAAGATCTATATCTATATCTATATCTATTGATAACAGGAAGCAAAAACAGTTAAACAGGCACTTGGCTTAATTACTTGATAAAGTTCTTGGACATAGGTCAGTTGATTTGCAATTCAGTTCATGGTACGTTCTGAAGATATTGTTGAGGGAAACTAGCAGTCTGTGGACTCTGATGCAAGTGCTCTGGTTATTCATCCAAGCAATCAGAATGTTCCAAGGTAAAACTATATTCCAAACAAAAGTGACAAGAGTTTTGGCAATCGTACACCACTTGCAAATAATTGTATCTTGACCATAATCCCATGATTTCTAGATATGTGAAAATTTCTGAGAGATCTATAGCT
Organism: Eucalyptus pumila; assembly: GCA_016097595.1. Classification (NCBI taxonomy): domain Eukaryota; kingdom Viridiplantae; phylum Streptophyta; class Magnoliopsida; order Myrtales; family Myrtaceae; genus Eucalyptus; species Eucalyptus pumila. The sequence continues at coordinate 4,389,326 of CM027847.1, forward strand.
CTATATAATCGCAAGGGAAAACATGTAAAACAGGCACTTGGCTTCTGCTTCATGGACATTTTAATTACTTGACAAATTCTACAGCCACACGGAAATCTCTCTAGACAATTTTGAAGAAAATTTCCTGATTTTGCATTGAATATTGTGATTTTGTCCGTTATAAAATGAAGATTTACATGGAAAGAAACCAAAAATATGATTGAATCCATTAACTTAAAATAAATACGTAGATTTCACCAAAAAAGTAAATACGTAGCAGATACGTAGATGTTACCTAGATCATGATACCCTAAGGGTGAGCCTTACTTAAACATGTAAACCTATCAAGGGTTCGAGTCACGAAAATAACCTCTCTGCAAACTAGGGGGTATGGCGGCATACATGAACAAAGCAGTGTGGGGAAGTGTTGTGCACTGGAGCACATTTTTTTATGCAAAGTTTCAGCTTTAACTCTAAGTGAAAAATTGTCAATATAAAAAATTCACACTGTAAATTCTTCACATTATATCATGAGCAAAGTCCTTCTTTTGGGAAAATTTTCAGTCAAAAACTTGAACAACAAATATGAACATGATTCTTATTGTTACTGGGATGGCCATGCCCCTTCCAAACCACAATGTTGGTATGATTTTTTTAATTTGGGTACTCTTCATTCCAGGTGGCCAGAAATGGCAATCCGATCAACCCCACCTCACATGAACATGTTATTGTACATTCTTTGATTTCATTTAAGCTCTTAGGTCCATTGAAACTATTAGGGCCAGTGTTGGTTACTTTATTGAACAGATATAGACAACGTTGCACCTTATCAATATAAAGCAAATGTGACTAAAGAAGGCTTGTTACTTTCTCCAACTACTTCTTCTGAACATTCTGCAACCCAGATGGGATATCAACTAACCCTATTCCTTTGGTATGTTCCTTGGCAGGCGACATAACTCATTCTCATTACATACCATGACTCAAAGCGAACTCCAATCTAAGTACCATCTTCATATATAAAGAAACCTGACATATCTATAAACCTCAATATTCGATGAAATTATCTGTGCAAGTTGGTGAATATGCTTTTAAAATCATTATTCTATTTCACATTCATAGCCTTGAATTCATATTTACAACTGCAATTTATGGCCACAATAGCAATATATGTTGACGCTTTTAACTAGAATAGGAAACAAGTATGTGTACTCAATGAATCAGTTCTTTGGTTTAGAAAATGACTGAACACTAAGTTTCCTGCAATACAAGTTCTTATTACATTATCTCAGTGACAAATAGCACATTTAAATACTTGAATAAGTTTTAAAAAAATTCAAATTTAAAAAACTTTTATTTAACGTTTTCTTTCAAACAAGTAACGCATACAACTTCTCGAAATTCCTTAAGGAGCTTAGTGCTCTTGAGAAGGCGAAAGGAAAGGATGATTTCCTTGGAAATTAAGATGGATGAATTTTTTTTTCATTTTTTGCTTGGGAAATGCCTTAGGGAAAAATCTGACTTTGGATAACATGCGAAAATGAGGTCAGATTTTGTGTTGTCTCTGCAACAAGGCAGCGAAATCTGTTGATGATTTTTGGATATACTTTGGTTTGTCAAGTTGGCTTTGGATTTTGTTAAGTCAATTGAAGGCATTCAGTCCGTAAGTGCAGAGACGGTGCAGAGACATGCGAAAACGAGGTCAGAATATATCATAAATCATGTTGCCACTTCTTATCAAGGCTCAGGTTAAAAATACATAAGTTAAACAGATTTATAAACCGCCCCCTCCCCGTGACACGACCGCAGCCACAATACTTATACAATCTCATAATCATCTGCTGGAAGGAATAGGGGGATAATACACAATCGATGACCCAGAAGTAACAAAGGAAAAGATTAAAGAACTGGAGACAATTGGTATCATGAAAGATACTTTCAAGTCTACATAAACAAATCTAGAATCAAATTAAATAGATCTATCTCCACAGCACATTTCTCCCACCAACAATTGTCATTTAAGAACATGGAAGGAAACATATATCAGGGCCTGACCTGGCTGACCATAGATCGATTGCGGCACAGGTTGATATGAGCTTGTGGATACACCAACTTGCACTAAAGCTTTTTCATGTCCTAGAGTCAGATTTTGTTCTTGGCACTTCAGCTTCAGTTTCTTCCTCAAGGGTAGCTTGTCTAGCCTTCGCTGGTGTTCGTTAGTGAGTCCTAGATGTGATATAGGAAATAGACTTAGGTAAACACATTGGATTATGAAAACCTGATGATCAACATAAACTACAAAAAAGAATGTCGACAAGATATAATTTGAACCTGTGTGTAAGTAAAACATATCGTCAAGAGCCTCGAGATTTCCATTGCAACCACCCACAAAGATGAGAACCCCACTCCTTACGGGATCCAGACAGTCCCCAGCCATGGAAAATCTGGCAGAAGGTCCAGCACCTGCAGTAGTCACCGTGGACCATATTGCAGATTCTGCAAAATCATGGGAACAGTCAAGCAAAAGAGATAAAGAACATGAGGACTCGCATTTTAAGTCAAAGGAACGAAAGCAACATTCCCTTGCTTTTCCAAGGCATACGAAGGAATAGGAAAATATTAAAAGAAGCAATAGATGATCAGCTCAAACTTTTCTTTTCCAAAATACATAAATGATTGAGCAAAGTTAACTAATCATTCGATATGAAATTGGACGGACAAGGAAAAAGGCCCTATTCTTGAAGCAGAAGTTCATCTAGCACTCCAATGTACCGCTCGCATCTCAAAAGAAAAGAAATATACTTGAGATTTATAACTGCAATCAACAAAGCATTGCCTAGAAATATATTAACCAACACAAGCTTCATATAAAACAGGCCAGTAAGAATGTGAGAAGTAGCAATTTGAGTCCGTCAATATTACAAATCAGCAAATGCATATATCTGCAAGATCTCTGTGGCAGACGTTCAGAAAGCATACATGGAGCAAAAAGTACTTACCAACATCAAGCAGATACAGGTCATCATATGGCTTTTGGGCCTCTGTATATCCCCCATAAACCAACAGAAACTTCCCAAAAGTAATAGTCAAATATCCAGCACGAGGGGGTAGCGTGTGGCCAGTGGTACGTAGCTCCTTCCATATGAGGGTATCTAACAAAATACAGAAAGACCAAAAGACTAGTAAAAAGAGGATTATCGTCGAGAGAAAAAGGCAAGAAACTGCTATTCAGGTAAACTAATAAAGGCTACAGTAGACAGTAAACCTGCATCCAGAATATGGACATCAGACAAATAGTTATCACATCCATCTTCACCACCAAGCACAATCATTTTGTTCTTCCAAGTTGAGCAGCCATGGGTATGACGTGGTGAAGGAGGGATACCAGTCATCTTGGCCTTATTCCATACAAATGTCTCTGAAGATTATGAGAAGGAAATGCATCAACTACTATGTTCGTCTACCTGAGGAAGATAGAATACTGAACTAACCAATCTAAATCAATATATATTTAACGAGCAATGGTAACTGATGACACATGCTACGAGCATCGTACTTTGATAAATTGGAGGACATGACATTCCAGGAAAGTAAAGTCTTTAACCCAGCTCTCATATGCACAGACAGGGAAATTTCACAAATAGATGTCAATTTGGACTACAGGCAAATAAGAAATGTCCACTTTTAAAAAAAGCATACCTGTGTTCAATATGAAGAGATCATTGTAATATACTTCATCATCATTATCAGGAGATTTTCCATACCCACCAAATATGAACAGCCTTTTATCCACAAGTGCTGCACTATGACCCTGCCTTGCCTCTGGTCCCTCTCCCCTTGTCATGGGTGATATCCATGTATGGGAAGCTACAAAACATATTCGTGAACTACATTAAAAGAAACCCAACTTCTGCTGTTGCAGGTATAATGAAAAGATGCACAGATTATTAGTCAACAAGACTGTATGGCTACGACAGGGGCAAAAGGAGATGGTAATTGTAACTTACAAGTGTATAGTATATGCAAATCCCCAAGAGGGTTCATTCCATCCGTCCCACCAAACACAAACAAATTGTCACCAACATTAGTGCAGCTGTGGCCATCCCTTGGAGCAGGTGGCATGCCTTTTACCGTGGGTTGGCTCCATGTTTGCTCCACTGCAAGTCAGAAAAACCAAATTATCAATTGAAAAAAAGGAAAATCACAACATACAGAGACAAACAATGGCAGATTTCTCTCTCTCTCTCTCTCTCTCTCTCTCTCTCTCTCTCTCTCACACACACCTAACCCCCAGGTCACCAATTAAGACTATGGTAAACGAGATCACCTCTCTTCCACATGCCACACAGGCATGCGGAAGTTTGAAGCACAAGATCACGACACAAAAAGTAGAAGGCAACAAAGTTTGAAGCACACCAAAAGCCGACCCTCATGAAATTCCAGCAGTAAATATAAACAGCAGGAAAATGCAAATGGGGAGAAAGTCAAAAACATCTTCAGTAATTGTTCAAGATGAAAGAAGTACAGGAAACTATTGGTCATAGCAGTGCTTGGACATATAATACCATGAAATATTATCTTCCCACACACACATTCAACGCATAAAACTAGCCACAAATCACCGATTCAAGACCCAAGCCATTGATTAAAGTAAAGCCAACGACAAACAAAAGGCATCAGCAAGTTATAACACAACCAAAAAAAAAAAAAAAATCCCAACAAGCAGAATTGCACCAAAAAAAAAACACCGGGAGATCCCAGTCAGACAGAAAAAAGAAAAAAGAAAAGAAAAGAACCAATCTTTCCCTCAGCACTAAGCAGAGTATACCAATCTATATCGAAGACATTCTCCCAAAAAAAACGCAAACTTCGAAGGAAAACCAGAATCTCTAGAAGATAAACTCGAAGACCCACCAGTGTCAAAGACGTGAACCTCGTTGGTCTGGCAGTAGTCTATGCCAAAGCCACCGAACACGTAGAGGAACCTCCCTCCTTTGATCGCGTTGCAAGTGTGGGCCCACCTCTTTCCGGGGCCACCCGCCTCTTCGCGGCCCTGCTCTGCTTCCTGGGCTCGCGGCAACACAACTTTTTCCCACCTCATTTTGCTTTTTCGGAAATATCAAACGACAACAAAAGGGGCCAAAGAAAGTGCGAGAAAGTGAAAGCCTTTGAAAGAAAGTAGTAGGATTTCGAAGTTCGAGGATAAGACTGGGTCTTCAAGGATCCAGAGGTGTCATGCAGAAGGCAAGAGCATATAACACCTGAACAAATGTCGACGTAGGAGCAAGAACTGTGTCTTTTGCGGAGAGATATTTTGAAAGATTGATTTTTGCGAGGGAACGCAAAGAGCTTTTCTTCTCTCTCTATCCTTTTCCTTTTCACCTTGCCAAAACGTTGTTAAGTACAAAGAATTCTCATGATACCCTTTTTGGCCCTTTAGGATTAGATCTAGAAGGATCATATTAGGAAAATTTGCCCCATATATAAACTCGTTCCGGGGCTAGCATTGTCAAAACTAAATCCGGCAAGAAAAATATGTCATTTAATTCAATACCAAAAATATCAATGGATAGAAATATGGGTACTAAAAGCTCATATATGGACATAAATTGAATTAAGGATAAAGTAACAATGAATTTGTATTATATCATTGGAATTTAGATATTGCCATTTTAACTTGCTTGCTTTAGTTTTAAAGTAAATTCTTTTTAAAATAGAGAAGAAGAAAATATTTTGCTAAGTATTTGAAGCTTTAAATTTTAGACAAACTTTTCAAATAATTAATTGTTAGTAAAATTTGAAAGATGAAAATGGAGGAATTGTTGAGTTCTCGAATCATGCGGAGGAAGTAAGAAGTAAGTCATAAGAGCTTAAATCAGACTATGATCTTTTATGAAGATCAATTCGACGGTTTTTCTTGTATTTTGGTACTTTTTCTTAAAACCTAGTTAGTACATCATTTTCCTAGTTTACATCATTTACATATCCCTTTTTTATATCTCCCTGGTTGCTTCGTATCACAAAAACATGGAAAGGATTTGATGCTTTTTCCATTGAATATAATACAAACAACTAGTCTTTTTTTTCTTTTCCTTTTTTCAAGTAGAAATGATAAGGTATGTGACATTTCATTTTTATGAGAGCTTATGTTAATCCACCACCAAAATTATCTTCTTCTTTTCACGGAGGCGACCGTTGTGCTCTATCATTATTTAGGAATTTTTCCAATAATATCAATATTCCAAGAATATATTTTTTGGCCCTTTAGGATGAGATCAAGAAGGGCCATAGGGAGGAAACTTTCCACATAAGAGCATGAAGTGTCCTTATTTTTTCAAATAAGAATTTGAAGTGGACATTATTTCAAATAAGGATTTAAATTGATTATATCAGTCTCAAAGAAGTGTCTGAAATAGTTATGACTATTTCTAATAAGAGCCAAGCCTTGCTGGCTTGCTAATCAATTAGAGATATTTTTGTCCAAATACAATTTCAAATTTTAATTTAATTTAATTTAATTAAAAAAAATCAAAAACAGAGGTGGGAGAGGGAGGCTCTCGCCTACTTGTGGCTATCACCCCGTCATTGGTGGGGTGGTGGCGATGGTTGGTGGGGTCACCAACCAAAGACGAGGGCCAGCCAGCCCTCACTAGAGACAGGAGAGAGCAACAATCCTCTCCTAGATCTGGGTGAGTCTCCTGTCTTTGGCAATGGCCAGCAGCCCCTTGCCCAAACGCCCACGACCTATTGGCCATAGTCACCACCCCACTAGCGATGGGATGGTAGCCACAGATAGGAGAGAGCTCTCCCTCCCAGGTGTTCTTTATTATTATTATTATTTAAGTTTGTAAAGAAAAAAAGGAAAAATTTTAACATACGGAATTGCAAGTTCGAGCCCTTATTTGAAATTGATATGGTCACTTCAAACACTTATTTGAAACAATATTCATTTCATACCCTTAATTGAAAAAAAAAATTAGGCCACTTTGGACCCCTATGTAAAATAATGTCCATTTCAAGTTATTATTTGAGAAAATAATGACACTTTAGGCTCTTATGTGGAATTTTCCTTATTAGGGAAAATTGCCCCACATAGAAAGCCGTTCCAAGGCTAGCAATGCCAAAGCCAAATCCGTCAAGAGAAATATATTATATGAGTTTTAAAAATATTTAGTTACCAAAATAATTTCTTTTTCTCTATTCTAAATATAATAATGTACTTTAAGCATTTATGCTTACTGAAGAATGCAAGTTAAAAGGGCAATATCTAAATTCCAATGACAAAATGCATATTCTTTGTAACTTTATCCTTAATTCAATTTATGTCCTTATTTGTGCTTTTAGAACACACAATTCTGCCCATTGATAATTTTGGTGTAGAATTAAATGGCATATTTTTCTTGCCAGATTTGGCTTTGACAACGCTAGCCCTGGAACAACTTTATCTATTGGGCAACTTTTCCTAATATGATCCTTCTCGATCTTATTCTAGAGGGCCAGAAAAGGTGTTACAAAAATTCTTTATACTTGACAAAAAATAAAAACAAAGAAAAGCTATTGCGTTCCCCCGCAGGAATCCATCTCTCATAACGGCTCTCCACAATAGACACGGTTTTTGCTGCTGGGTCGACACTCATTCATGTGTTATATGCTCTCACCCTATGCATGACACCAAGGAGAAACCCCCTGGATCCTTTAAGCCCCAGTCTTCTTCTCAAACTTTGAACTCATACTCTTTTCTGGAAAGGCTTTCACTTTCTTGCACTTTCTTGACTCCTTTGATTTCAGTTGCTCTTCCCCGAAAAGAAAAATGAGGTGGGAGAGTGACGGAAATGGTTTCTTTGAAAAACGAACAAATACTCGAATTGTCGAACACTAAAAACAAACACAAAAATAGACTCGATAATACATGTAACATTAAAGGCACATCACCAAGACAAACATACCTTATTTGCCACAGATTAAATACTAGTATAGTCTCGAGATGGATCAATTGAAGCCTTTGAGTTCTTTTCTTAAGAGAGAATTCATTGACATCACAAAAATAGAAGAACATATGTTATGTTTTTTCCTTTCAACGCTCTTTTTATACAGCAGCTTATTTTACATAAAAATAACTGACCCCTCTCTTATGGGCCCTTTCTTTACTAGCCGGGTTTGGCCCAACATTTTTCTATAAAAACCCATCATCTACCATTCGCATATGATGGGCTGAACATAACTCTCTCTTATCATCTCTGCAATGTTTATATCAGCAAATGATCCGTGTGACCAGCATATTTCGAGAGCTTATTGCCATATGTCTGTTAGGAATATATAACATGTTAAAATGGGTACAAGGTTTTCGAATAAATATAGCATGTAATACCTTAGATCAATCGATCATAATTATATTTCTCTTGATCTCTTTTTAATTATGATATATTGTATTTACAATTATAATTATCCCAAACTAATCATAATTGGTCAACCAGTTAATACAAAATGAGAATGTGATATCTTAAACTTGATCTTCTTCTTTCCGCGAAACTCTCAATTTCAATTTAACTTGTTTTTCTAGAAATATTTCATTAGATCGAATCAATTATGATTATTGACAACATTCTAAAATAGCAAACATTGAAGAAAAATCTTGAGAACAAAGAAGAGTTATAAGGGCACTTAATTGAGAAAATCTTTTCCTCAAGAGTCTCACATTACATAAAAGTTGAGATCAAAATTTTTGCCACTCTTATTAGTCATCTCATGTATGCGTAGTATGAAATATGTATTACGGTATTAACCTCTTTCCCATGGAGCATATGTTTTCAATTTCGATATCGTATAAATGATAGTTCATATATACATAATGTCTAACTTAAGTTCATGTATCTACTGTGATATTCCAAAATTTGACCTATCTCAAAATATATGAAATAATTATTTCATCAATGCACTGATAGTTAATTTACTCTAGACTAATCACTCATGAGTTAACTAATCTATTGAAAATAGGCTGTAAATGGTTAAAATGCGAAAAATCAAAGAAATCGATCAGGGATGGATTGCTCAACTATAAGAATCAACAATGGTCAATACTGCATTGTTATAAGTCAATTAGCAAATTGATATAAATCGATTCAATAGGAGTACATAATCGGTCCGTGGGTGATTCCCCACGATTACGATACTTGTTACGAACGACGATGAACATATTTTCTATTGATCTTGTACTCAAGGTATGTAATTGTACCCTTGCGATTACATGACAACCGAGAGCCATCTACGATTATAAAAGGCACAAACATGGATCGATGATTATTAACCATGGGTTAATCGCGTGAAAACCCCTAAAGCTAGCTGCTAATTTAGGTTGTAGTAAAATCACATTTAATCGATTTTAACCACGAATTTTAATTTGATTTCACATATCAAAATTTTGAGGATTCAAGACTTATTCATTGGACAACATCTCATTGTCCGTTGAATTATTGGCAAGTTTAACATTTTCGGAAAAAAGGGCTAATTGGATGAGAATTAGAAACCGCAAAGGAAATCGGGCCCAAATGACAAAATTTTAAATTTTGGCCAAAAAGTTGACTTTTAAGAAAATAAAAATAGAAAAAAGGGAAAATGATGCGGAGGACAGTGAATTAGGGAAGACATTTTAGGGAAAAATAGAATTTCTCTCTCTTCCCCCTTCCATTTTCTTTCTCCCCCTTGCTGCAGCCAGACGCCCCCTCCACTCTCTCATTTCTTCATCACTTTCATCTTCTTCTTTTTTCCATTTCCCTCCCCCCTTGTTGCCGCAAGTCACGCCATTCCACACCACCTTCATCACCGCCTTCTCCATCTCTACTCATCGCTCCAAGCTGTCGCCCACCACCTAAAGCCGAGCAACCACCACCCCTGAACCACCCTTGGTAGCCTTGGGCTTCAAGAGCCGAGTTGCCGCCGTTTGAGTTGTGAGCCTCGTGTTCTCGACGCCATCATGGCACCATCGTCGTGAGCTTATCACCACTGAAAACTGTGAGTTAACTTCTTAATTGTGGATTAGGGTGTCAATTGTGTTTAGGGGTAGGATTAGATTATGGTTAATGGAAATTAATATTAGTTAATTATAGTTAAGGATGGATTAGATTAAGGTTAATCAGAATTAGTCTTATTTAAGTATGGTTTATTTAACTAATCGTGATTAGGTTAATTAACTGTAGTTGTTTAAAGTAATCGTGGCTAATTTAATTAATCATAATTAGTTTAATTAATTACAGTTAGATTAGTTAATGTCGGTTAGTCTTAATTAATCCCAATTAGTATAATTAGTCATGATTATCTTAATTAAGCGTGATTAGCTTAATTAATCGTAGTTAGTCTAATTAATCACAATTAGTTAATTAATTCCAATTAGTGCAAATTAATGACATATTAACTGTTAAGTAGAATTTTACGCTTGATTTTCTGGAAGAATTTGTGCATAATTCTGATTGTCTAAACTTGTAATTTCATGATATTGATTACGCAAATCATGAGTTTAAAATGTTATTTTCAAAAACGGTTTTATTGGCAAGATAATGGCAAACTTTGAGATGTCGTTCTTGGACAGCATGTTTTACATATTAAATGGGACAATTGGGTTTTAAAATGAAAGTGTGAAAAATTTGGCTGGTTGATTTTAAGTATGTGACCACGTGCAATTATTTTACCAAAATTTTAAGTGCAAATTTTTTTTTTTTTTTGAGATTTGTTATTTGAGAACAAATTATTTATGTTGAGTTAATTGGCGGTAGATAAAATTTGCTTGAGTGTTGGCGTGCTTGAATGGTCAATTAATTGAACCCCATCACCCAATAGAGTTTAAGGACGATGCCTAATGTTTATCAAATGCCCCACGGGAGTCCAATCAATACTCCTTATGAAATGTCATCTAGGCAGGAATTCTAGAAGATGCAGTGCCCAATGGGGCGGGACGGTGCTTAATTATGCCAGAAGACCACCGACTCTTGTATTGATCATGGCTCAAAGGGTCGCAATAATTGGAACACATGTGGATACATTATGTATGGAGAGTTATGTGATGTGTTCTGATTATGAGTTATATTTGCTGCATTGCTATAGGCCTGTGTTAATTGATATTATGCAAGAGTATGCCAAGGCAAGATAATGATATGTAATGTTGCATGTTTGGACTGTCTCTGTGACGAATTAACATCTTGGTCAAGGCTTAGGTCGTTAATTCACTAAGATTTTTATCTCACTATTATTTTTTAAGTATTTTTAAGCCCGTAGTTTGGAGAACCATCACGTGCGGTTCGAGATCCCTTTGGAGACAAGGGATTGGCTTAGCGTTAGTGAAGTTTCGGTTAACTTTAACTCTTGCTAATTTTTGTTGAAGGGTGGTAGAAAGTTGCCATTGTAGGAAAGGCTAGTAATTAGGGTTAATACCCTGAAAAACCCCAAACTGGTACACTTGTGATAAATTTACCCCAAACTATTTTTTTGACCATGAAAAATCCAAAACTGATAAACCTGTTACAAATTTACTCCGACTGACCATAAAAAACTATAAACTGGTACATTTATGACAAATATACGACAAATTTACCTCAAACTAATTTATTCAATCGAAAAAAATCTAAAACTGGTAAATTTGTAACAAATATATCATCCACCAAATTGGATTAATACCACAAAAAATTGTAAAAATTGTAAACTATGACAAATGGAACGTAAAATCTCACATTGGTATACCAGTCAACTGTCACATGTCATTTAACTTAATAATTTGACAGTAAAATTTAACGAAAACTAACAGAGAGTAAATTTGTCACGAGTATACTAGTTTATGGTAAATTTGTCAAAGGTATACTAGTTTGGGATTTTTGGTGATCAAAAAAATAGTTTGGGGTAAATTTGTCACAGGTGTACCAATTTAGGGTTTTTCATGGTATTAACCCTAGTAATTATTAAATTTCCTAGGATTAACAAGTGTATAAATAGAAGAACTGCTTTTATAAATGTTTGTTGTGATGTTTGTACTATCCCTCTTTGTTGATTAATTGAGAGTTATTATGTACGTTCTGCTTGTGTTTAATTGAAAGATAGAAAAATTAGGTTGGCGACAAGTGACGTCACAATTTATCGACCGTTGTGGGATGTTTGCGTGCTTAGGGGTTCGAGCAATGACATATACTCTTTCAAAGAATCTATTAGAATTCGAATCTGGCATCAAAGATAGATAAAGTAAAAAATATGAGTTATTTTATTTTCGGACATAATAAATATTATGTCTTCATCTTAACATTCAATTAAGATGATATCTATATTTTAAGATTGGGCTCTAGATTATCACTCAAATAATAAGCTTAAAATTTGTCTTATCTCTATTTATCACACAATAAATAGAAGCGGTTACCCACGTGAGTAAGCTAATATCTTATTTATCCAACATACTTTCTTGATTTTATAATGCACTAAGCATTAAGATGCATAAACGACATATCAAAAAACTCATAAGCATTAATAATGAAAAGATAACTTCACTAAATGTGAACACTTAGGAAAATTACAAAATTCAATACATCAGTCTCTACCCAATCCTAGAAATTTACATATTCACAAAAAACATCTCTAGATATTGGCTTTGTAATAGGATCTGCTATCATTCTATATATAGATATGTACGGCAAATTCATATATTTTCGTGCAACCATACTCTTAACAAATTTATATTTGATATCTATATGTATGGTATTACCATGATATTTCGAATCCTTAGTATATATTATCGCTGCTTGGCTATCATGATTAACCAACATTGGATTTGCAACATTCTTAGTAACACTTAAATGATTTAAAAATCTTTTAAGCCAAACACTTTCTTGTACTACTATTGATAATGCTATGAACTCGACTTCCATCATAAACAAGGCTATACACGTTTGCTTCTTATTGCTCCAGGATATTACACCAATATTCAGTAAGAAAACAAATCTAGAGGTAGATTTTTTTTTCATCTAAATCTTCTCCTCAATCAATATCTGAGTAACCTTCAAGCTGCAAATCCTTTTCTCGACAACTCAGTGAATAATCAGTAGTTCCCTTCAAATACCTCAATATTTTTTTGACGACTATCTAAGTGCTTGACTTGGATTGGATTGATACTTACAGCTTTTGTACATATCATAACATACATTAAGCTTCCAACAACACTAGCATAAGAAATACGTTGCATTTGTTCTCTTTTTTGTAGAGTCTTTGGACACAATCTATTGTTCAATCATTCACCTTTAGAGTTTCTATGCGATTATAGTTTTGCATACAAAATTGTTCAAAAATCTTGTTAATAGATAATGATTTCTTTGAACGATCTCTTGAAATTTTAACTCCAAAAATATATATAGCTTCACCCATGTCTTTCATCTCAAAGTTGGAAGACGACAAAACCTTAACAGTGTTAACAAACTCCATATTGCTTCCGGCAATTAGTATATCATCAACATATAATGATATGATCAATTCTTTTTCTTTTTTTATTGTGACTAGCACTAAAGTAACCACTTTTTAACAACAATTGATACTAAAGTGATCATTTTTTTAATAATGAATAGTATTGAAGTGATCACTTTTTAACCTGTTACATGACATCATTTAGAAGTTATATGCTGACTAGGACGCCCGAGCCATGTAGAATTGAGAAATTAAAAAAAAAAAATGATCACATCGGATTTTCGACAATTCAGATCAGAATTGACAATTAAGTGATCATTTTTTTTTTTAAATGGCACTTAAGTAATTCGAAAAAAAAAATTGGCACTAAAGTCAGCGTCGTACACAACTTTTAGCATTTCTAGCATTTTCTATCCTTCTATTTGATTAGTTATAGACAGTGTTGCACCTTATAGTAATAAAGCATATGTAAATACGGAATAACGTTACCTAAATTTTACCTTCATATACCCTTTCTCGTGATAAAAATTTTCCCTTTTAACTCTGTTTCTCTTTTAATTGCTGATGAATTTTACAATATCTAAATTGCAACAATAATGACGGTAATCACAGATGGCATAAACACAGGCTGTGCGCACCGTGCAGTGCAAGGATCTTGCCACCCGACATTTCGATGCAATGGAGAGAGCAAAGAAACATAAAGACCTTCGATTTCTCCTAGCTGGGAAAAATCTGTGAGTTATTGTAGCCAGCAAACAGATTATAGAAATCTAGCTTGCCGATTGAAAAAGCAATTGATCATCATAAGAAAATTATGGTATAGAGACAGCATGTATCAAATAATTGAAAATCTGTTCTTAATTATTGCTCTTGTGAGCATAAAACATACATGTCAAAGCTTAGAAGTGACTCAGGCTTCATAATATAACGCAGCATACTTTAATTCCACAGCTATGGTGCAGTTTCTTTCTGAAACTGCCACTTCAACAAAACAACAACCCCCCCCCCCCCCCCCCCCCCCCCCCATTCTAAGACTAAGCTAAAATTACGAGAGAAGATAAATTTGATAATCACTACTCCAGTAAAGATCAGGAGGCAGATCAGATCTCCCCAGTTAGGTTGAAGGCTCCATGAGTAGTCAAATGCATCTGGGACTACTTGATGAATGTGCAATGGGAATTGGCTTTCGCTCCTTTCATCTGAGCCTAATGTCCTCTCATCTGCCATAAGAAATAAAACAATTAGCTCTTGTAAGCATAAATTAGATTAATACGGATGCCCAAATTGAACAAATCCACCTAAAGATGGAGGTCAATTTGGAAGCAAGATCACAATTTCACTGAGGGCTCCTTTCTTCTCTTAGCATTGGGATTCCCATTAAATCTTAATCACATTCAAAAGGTTTTGCATATGCATCCTGGTAACCATAGGCATAAACAGACTATATCATGGAAGGCGCTCCTCATGTGTATTCACATGCACAATTTTGGTCCTCCTACTCTATGATATATGGAAAAGACGGATTAAGCCTTGCCACAACCCCAGGATATTAAACAATGGCTGGTGCCCCAAAATTTTCACAGATTCAGAAATTAGCCAAACACAAGAGGAACTCCTCGCGACGAGATCATAAAAAATGAAAAGTTCTTTTAACAATCGAGACACATTTAAGAATACATACATATTCTTCAAAAATCTTTTCCACAAATTTCCAGCCAGTTAAAAGTTATATATGTAATAGAAGTTCAAGATAATATTGGAACTCTAATGTCGACTGACCTTGTCCAATTCCGTGTCAAGAGAAGGTTTTGTTATATGCGAAACAGCAACTAGACCAGCAGGTTCTGCATGGGACTCTTGGGAAGAGGCTTCTTTTCCATACACGGTCATCAGCTTGCTCATCATCGACCGACTCCAGCTGGATACTTCTAGGTGCCTTGGGCTCTCTCTTGAATCCCCATAAGTTCTTTTCCTGTTACAAATAGTGAATCAGAAAAGTGAACCAACGTTTATTAAGTCAAATCGATCAGCTGAATGGGAAAAACAAAAGACTCGCCTGCTGGAGCTGGAAAAAGATATTGGGAGAGTGCCAAACTCAATAAAATATAAAATTTCATGGAGAGCTTTCATGTCTATGACAGTTTCGACGCTACGTTGATTTCCAAAATTCTCCATCACTCTCCCCCGAAATATTTATTTGCCTTGGACGGCTTTTGATTGGGTGAATGGATATCTTCGAGAACCTGCATTACAGTCCATGGCTACTTACGATTTGGCACATACAAGCAATTAGAAAATAACCAGCATCACGATCATAATCCAACGTTTTCTAGACAAGTGAAAACTCCCGTGGGAGATCTATCGCTCTATACATTTGCAAGGGAAACATGTAAAATGAGCAATTGGCTTTTGGTTCGTGCAATTTTAATTACTCGACAAAATCTATAGCCGCATGGAAATTTCTCATGAAAATTTCCTGATTTTGTATTGAATATGGTGATTCCTTATTGAATATGGTGATTTTGTCGATTTATGAAATTATGATTTACATGGAAAGAAACCGACAATGAGATCGAATCCATTTACTTAGTATAAATACATATATTTGACCAAAAAATTGAATACGTAGCAAATACGTAGACAACTTCTAGATCATGGTACCGTAAGGGTGAGCCCTAGTGGAACAGTAAAAGGTTACTTAATTGTGACCTAAGGTCATGGGTTCGAGTCACAAAAATGGGTTCTCTAGAAATTAAGGGTACATTGGCCCCTTCCTATACCCACGTAGTCAAGCCAAGCCATTGATACATGAACCTCTTCTAGTTGCTATTAAGCAACTGAAACAGACTTGGGTTGTCAATCGAGATGACAACGAGGTATTTCTATAGTTCACATTCTCAAGTTTTCAAAAATATTAAAGATTTTCCAAAAATAAGAGGAACTCCTTATCTCGCGATCATGGAAAATGGAAGAATTATTTTAACAATTGAGACTTATTCGAGAATGAATAAATGTCTATCATAATGGTATCACATAAGTGGTGGACACAAATATATTGATATTTTATACACAGTGTCAGTTATTGCGAAAAGCTATTTTTTTTCTCAAGCATAGGTCTACAATCAAACCATGCTCTCTGATCAGCTAGAGAAACTTGAAACTGGATGAGAGCAATATATGATATTTAGCAGCACAGATGATTATTTTGTGGATCAAATCAGAGTCCTTGGTTGATGGAGATACTCTCTTTTAGGACTTCCACATTTAAATTTAGAGCTTCATCCATCCGATCATCTTTAGTATTGAGAGGAGCCTATAGTGATGATTCTTGATTTGCAGGTTGAGGAGGTAGACAAAAGTCAAAATTTAAACAGAATTTTCAAGTAATTGACTGTTTATGTACGAAAATGGGAGAATTTTGAGTTTCGAATAAGCGGTAACATCATTCAATTCCATGAATCAAGATCCTAATACAAGTAGATACAGATGGTTTGATGGGAGCAAGAATTAAGAAGAGCAAATGTCAGCCGAATTTTTTTTTTTATATATTTATTTTTATAGTGAGGCATAACTCTGGAAGGATTCACACCCAATGCCGACTATGGCAACTGAGACTCAAAATAAAATCACGAGAGAGGAAAAATTTGTCCTAATCGAGCGAAGATCAGGAGGTAGATCAGATCTTTATAGTTGGCTTGAAGACTCTGTCAGCTGTCAAATGCATTTGGTGCAACTTGATGATTGTGAATTATTTATTTGGAATACGCACGAGGTATGTCAAGAGGTTCAACTGACCAAAAGTAACTATGCAAGATCTTGTTTCATTCTGACTTTGCCAAATCATCTCTTCAATCTTGGCCCCTTGTCCCCTCATCTGCCACAAAAAATATAACTAGTAGCTTGTAAGCATATATTAGATCATATACAGAAGCCCGCATCGAACTAATCCACCTAAAGATGGAGCTCCATTCGGAAACAAGATCACTATTTCATTGAGGGTTCCTTTCTTTTCTTTGCATCAGGATTTCCAGTAAATCTCGCAGTAAAAGTGTTTGTATTTACATCCTGGTAAGCATAGGCATATACAGAAAGTATATAATGGAACGTGCTACTCATGGGTAAATTGATACATGAGAAGACAGATGAAGCCATGCAACAACGACAATATATTAAGCAACTGAAATAGACTGCGGCTGTCTATCTGGATGAAATGGAGGTACTTCCATTGTTCATATACCAAAGTTTTCAAAAACTTCAAAGATTAGCCAAAAACAGGAGGAATCATCTCAAGATCATGAAAAATGGAAAGTTATCTTAACAATTGAGACTTTCGAGAATGAATACAGCTTTGTCAGAATGGTATTACATAAATGGACACAATGCGATATATATGATATTCTATACACAATGTCACAACCATCATTCACATATTTTGTATACGCACATACACAGGATTTTTCTGAATAAAATATCTATTACTTGCAAGTCAATTATTGCAAAAAGCTATTATTTCACAAGCATGGGTCTACAATCAAAACATGCTCTGATCAGCTGTTAAAACTTGAAGCTGGATGAGAGCGAAGCTGGACGAGAGCAACATATGATAATCAGCAACACAGATGATTCTATTCTGAGATCAAATCAGAGTCCTTTGTTGATGAAGATACACTCTCTTTCATCAGTTCTGCATTCAAATTTGGAGTTCCATCCATCTGATCATCTTTGGAATTAACAGGAGTCTGCAGTGATAATTTTAGGTTTGCTGGTATCTGAGGAGGCAGACAAAAGTCAAAATATTAAGGCAGATAATCCCATAGTGCACACCAAGCATAGTTGCATTCAGAGCACAGAAAATATTCCAATTATCCAATCACATTATGATGACTATGAACACCCAAATAGAGCTTAAAAAACACAAACGTTCTGCATAAAACAGCAAAATCATATTTGGGGGATCAATTTTTTGTTCCATTGCTTTTCTTTCACCTCTTCCAGCAACAGAATCACATAAAAGACACTTTAAGTTATTAAAGTGCCAACTTGATTGTCACATACAGGAGGTCTAGAATATTTCAATTCAAGTCAGTCCCCTGCTTCTGCATCTGAACTTCGGTCCAACTTGCTTTTGGCATCCCATTCTACTCAATAACCAACCATTAAGTAGAGAAGGACAGGGAAAAACAGAAGCCGCTTCCCCAAGCTTCTTTGCTTGTCCTTCTCAGTAAGATTGTCAACATTATCCTTCAAATGTGAGATTGTTGTGAAAACCACAAACAAGGATTTTCAAAGTTAAAACTTCCAATTCTAAATTTAATAGTTGTCAATTAGCTACAGCCAAGACTCGAAACCCAAAATTAAAGTCAAAACCCCACAGCAAGATGCCCATGCTTCTCCAGCTAGGCAAATTGGGGTCCATCAAATGATGATATAAAATAATCTCAATAACATGACTCCAATCATGTCAAACTCCACGTTGATATGTGACATGAAGACATTACACAACTATTCAATTCATGGTGAAGATGATAAAAACTAATTCCACATCTGAAATTTAGAGTTCTCTTTTCCCCCTTTTTGAATCGTAAGTGATAAAGAGAATTCTTGGAAGTTAACTGCTCAAGTAGAACAGGAATGTAAAAAGAACAGATCAAAGCTGGAAAACGAACGATAAGAACTCCTCAAATTAGAGCACTCATTGCATAAGCGTTTATAAGTTCCTAAAACAAAGAAAGTAAGAAGACTCCAAATCTTCAAAAATCTATTTCTTGACCAGCCTCTTAAATTTGTGATCAAAGTTCAAGAGACCGTTGGAACTGCAAGGTTGACTGACCTTCTCCAGGTTAGAGCCATCAAAAGGTTGTGAGACATTCAAGACAAGATCTGGACCATCGGGTTGTGCATGGGGCTCCTGGGAAGAGGCTTCTTTTCCATGCATATCATCAGCTTGCCCATTAGCAACTGAGTCTGGCTGGATACTTTTAGAAGCCTTTGACTCACAGTTATAATCACCATTTTTCATAACAGTACTTGGATCTCCATAGGCTCTTTTCCTACTACAAGAATAGAGAATCAGAACTAAACCAACATTTGTTAAGTAAAATCGATAAGCTAAGTTGGGAAAACAAAAGACTCACCTGCTGGAGCTAGAAAAAGTTACAGGAAGAGTGCTAGGCTTGCAGGAAAATATAATTCCACGGACAGGTTTTCCATCTATGATGGTTTCAATTGTGTATCGATCACCAAAATTCTCAGTCACTCTTGCCTGAAATATTGATTTGCCTCGGACAGCTTCTGATTGTGTGAATGGATAACGATGAGAACCTGCACTAGAGTCCATAGCTACTTATCATCTGCCACATATAAGCAATTCATAAAAACAGTATCACGACCAAAATCCCACGATTTCCAGATAAGTGAAAACTCTAGTGGGAGATCTACAGCTATATATAACAGCAAGGGAAAACATGAAAAACTGGCACTTGGCTTCTGGTTCACGCAATTTTAATTACTTGACAAAATCTACAGCCTCACAGAAATCTTTCTAGACAATTTTGAAGAAAATTTTCCTGATTTTGTATAGAATATGGTGATTCGGCATTGAATATGGTGATTTTGTCAGTTTATGAAAAAAAGATTTACATGGAAAGAAACATATCGAATCCATTTACTTAAACTACATACATATATTTGACCAAAAAGGTAAATACCTAGCAAATACGTGGACGTCACCAAAATAGAGGTACCCTAAGGCGGAGCCTTAGTGGAGCAGTAAAAGGTTACTCCATTGTGACCTAAGGTCACGGGTTCGAGTCAGGAAAATAGCCTTTCTAGAAAGTAGGATTATGGCAGCATATGAGAACCCCTTCCTAGACCCACGTAGTGCAGGGGAGTCTTGGGCACTGGGATGCCGATTTGTTGCCTAAAGTCTGAGCTTTAACTTCAAGATAAAATTATTTCTCAATTAAAACAAAACAAAAAATAAATTTTTCATATTATATCGTAAGTGAAGTCCTTGTTTTGGAAGATTTTATGGTCAAAAACTTTAACACAAATAAGTTCATGGTTCATTGTTATCTTTTGGAGCTAGATAGATGAATTCGTGGTTAAAGTTAACTAAGATGGCGTTTATGGACATGACACTTATCGTTGGGGTCTACATATTGTTTGATAGAGTTGAAACAATCAGATTGAAGAAGTGTTGATAAAGCAACAAAATCAGTTATGACTCTCCCTTTCAATATAGTTTCAGCGAAGTTGTGCCAAATATGTCCAGCAAATTCACAATATCACTATACTTTGCCTAAGCACATGGTAACTCCACTAGTTCTAACTCTATTTTAGAAACTAACACAAGGTGAAAGTTCAAATTCAAATTGATGTGGAATCCCATCGTTGAGAAGTTTGCAAAGGGGCTGGTGGCGTGGCAAAGCCTTATCTTTCCAAGGGATGAAAAACCAGAGAGTACTTGAGCTTGCTAGTTTACTTTCTTTCTCTCTTTCCTATTCCAGCGTCTGTGGTGGAAAGATTGGGCGATATTCAGAGGAAGTTCTTGTGGGGTGTTAAAATATGATCCATTTTGTGAAAACTCTAGAACTCACTAGACTTCTCATGCTTAATGGAGAAGGAGCAAAGTCGGCAGCAACAAGTTAAAGAAGACTCTCACATGTTGGAGAATTTTCTGGTACATGGGTAGCAAACCACGTGGACAGCAAAAAGCAAAAGAAAAGTCAAGAATAGCAGCTAAAGGAGAACAAACTAGAGAAGTCTCGTACGTGCATGGGAAATCTTGTATGAAAGTCAAAAATGGCTGCTTGACCATGAATAAAGAATGATCTAGAGTACGTGGGCAGCCGAGAGAACAGAAAAATACAGAAAAATGGAGAATCAACTAGAAGTACTTATGTCGGTGGAGAATGGCTGTGACATCCTGAAATTCGAGTCCTCTGAGGAATGAATGGATGTGAATTTCGTCAATGCATTGTTGGTTGATCTCACTCGGAATTGATCACTCTTGAGATACTGACCTTAAGGGGAAAGGCTAATGAGGACAGAACTCGTACGACTAAAGGACTCGACCTGGGAAAACGACTTGACCGTGAGATTTACGTGAGGACGATCTTGTAGATAGGTAGGCCGATTCTAAGGATGACTAAAAGTCGATTCGCGGACAGAACATAATGGAACGACGGGTGATTCCGTTTACTGTTATCGAATCCACGAACGACCCTATGTCGATCCTCAGTAATCGTGTACTTTGAAATAAGAATCTATCCCCCGTAATTTCATGCAGTCAAGGACGTCCATGCGTCGAGATGTCTTGAACGTGATTTGATACGAGTCGGTCACGCGTGAATCCTCAAAGCCACTCGTCAGTCTGAGTTGTAACCGAAATGGCATTTGGCGAAATTGACATGGCAAGAGAACTTATGATTGGACTTCGAATTATCGGGAATGTCCGGGACGGACTTTGGATGAAGCTACATCAAACAATCGACGAGCCAGTTAAGCCGAGCAATTGGAAAAGGGATTTTCGGACCGAGGAAGCGAGCCCGTGAGATCGTGGGCCGGGATAAGCCAGTGTGGGCCCTAGGCCCAAAGTTGGACAGCCACCTTAATGGGCCTAAGTCAAGCAAATAAGCCCATTGGGCCAAACCTACTATTTATCTTCTAAGCCCATGGTCCAACTTTGAGCCCAATCAAGCCCAACCAATTTTGAAGCCCACTCTTATTCATGGCCAAGCCCATTTCTTAGGCCCATCCACCAATTTCAGCCCAAGGTTAGATTTGTAATTTGTGCAAGGTGAAATGACCAAAATACCCCTAGTGGTAGGGAGAAAAGGCTAGAGAAGAGAGAGAAAATGATGATGGCTTGGCATGGGGACTTGAAGCAAGCATTTATGGGGGTCTTGACAGCCCTCACTTCACTCTCTCTCTCCCCCATTCGGCCTCCAAACCGGACGAGCTCCTCTCTTCCTCGTTTTCCCTCTCCTTCGAGTTTTACGCTCCAGCTGACCCTTCGTCAAAGAATCGAGTCAAAAGTGGTCTTCCCGGATGAATCAGCCAACGAGCCACATATCACCGTGACCGGGAGAGACAGACCGTTCCAACGAGCCTGATTTCGTCCCGAACGGAGCCGCCGTGAAGGAACCGGTCGCTGGTCCGTCGGTCCGCCTGCAGCCTGCTCTGTTTCGGGTTTTCTTGCTGTTTCGCCCTATTCCGACCGTTCCTTTGTCCATCCCAACCTCCTACAAGATCTCCAAGACCCCGGGAGCCACCGGTTGCCAACCACCCGCTTGCCGGAGCTCCGATCGCCCGTTTTCGCCATTGAAGCTGCTTTGTTTCTTCTCTGCGGTTGACCAAGATCGAAGCGAGAAGACAGCAAGGTTTTGGAGACCTTGTGGCCCGTTTTCAAGCCCTTTCCGGCCTCCGTTGGTGTCGCCGCTTTGGGGTTTATCGACCGCCTTGGTGTCGTGGTCGCCGTGAACTCACCGGCGCGCAAAACCGGTGAGTTTATCCTCTAATTCTTGCTTAGTGAGTTAATGACGCTTAAGGGGTGTTTAGATTAGTCTAATTAGGTTTAGGTGGTTAGATTAGATTATTTTAATGTAAATTAGATTAGTTGTATGATTAGCTTAATGGATGTTTAATTAGGGCTAATTGTATGATTAAATTAGTGTAATCTTGTTTAAGCCCTAATTAATTATTTTTAATTAATTAATTATTTCGAATTTATAAATATTATTTTATTAAATTATATTATTATAATATAATATTTAATTATTTAATTTTCGGAATTAAATTTAATTATTTAATAATTTCGAAAATTATCGGGATGGGCGGTCGTTAGAATTTTGTTGATCGCAAAGAAGCGGTCGGATCGGTTTGTGTTAATTGTATGTTTAAATTGAGAAATTGAGTGATTGATGATTATGATTAATAATTCCAAAATGTGGAATTGAGTGATATTGATGAAGTTGTGGTATTTAACTTGAAAATACCCGGTGTTGGCTTTTAGCACCGTAATTGATTTGTATGACTAGTTTGAATCGATTGGATTGATTGATTGATTGAATTGAGGTATGAGTTGGTTTATTATTGAATTATCAGCTTTGGCGAGCAATTGGTTTATATATGTATAAGCTTGTGTGAGCATCATTGTCGACTTGTGTGAGCACCGTATGTCGACATGAGAAGCAATGATCATTTATCAGCTTATGAGAGCAATGATCGTTTATCAGCTTGTGAGAGCAACGATCCATATATCAGCTTGTGCGAGCTATCATCTATGCATATATCAGCTTGTGCGAGCTACCATCTATATCAGCTTGTGAGAGCATTGCATCCATTTCAGCTTGTGCGAGCCGTAATTGTATTGATGGATGAATAGATGGTATGGTTTAATAGATGATATGAATTAATAGATGTGTGGATCGTATGATATCAATTGGATTGACTGAATTGATAGACCGATGGGTATGTCGGTAGTTTCAGCTTGTGTGAGCCGTGATTTATTAATGGATGGATAGATGGTATGAATTGATAGATGATATGAATTGATATATGGTATGAATTTATCGACGTATGAATTGCACTGACGTGCAGGAAAGGGACTGAGGCGAGGTAAGTCCTCTATTCTATTTGTGTGGCTAGAGCGCCCTGAGGCGTATTTTCTCCCTAATTGAGTTTTAGAGGGTAGGACTCGCTGAGACGTAGTCTCATCCCGGTTGTGGGATAATATTTCAGGTCCCTAGATGACGGTCGTGGAGGACCGGAAGTCCTGGAGTTCGGAAGGTGGAGGCTGAAGAATCGGCGAACGTGTCGACAAGTTGGTCATAGGACAGTTCCCTAGTTGTTGAGCCTATCTATTTTGTAGACCATCCAGTGTTGTATATAAACCTATGTGTTTATAGAAAGCTTGTTTGGTTGTGATTGATTGCCTGCTTTTCTATCCCAAGTTAAATGTTGTCAGGGGATTTGTTTCGCTTCCGCATGCATAATAAAAATTGAATGGGTCAGCGACGTGTCCTGGGAAGTCGCATTTGTATCGACCAGAGTGAGATGTTAGCGCGCTCGGAGGATCGGGGCGTGACAATGGCGGTGACACGCCTATAAATAGGGGTTGGGGTGTGTGTTTTGAGTTGTAGAAAAACCACACACACACACTCCTTCCAAAATCCTTCCTTTGTACTAAAAACTTTCATAATAAAAGCTCTTTTTTTAAACCCATACATCCTTGCCTTTGTAGCCCATATTTCACACATACACACTTGCACACACACACGCTTCCGCAAAAACACCAACAGTGGTATCAGAGCCACGTCTTTGGTTGGTGTCGGGCGTTTGTCCTACCTACCCACTCCTAAAACTACCATTTCCAAATACCCACTAACTAAACCATGGCCAACTCTACCTCATCCTCATTTCCATTCCCATTCCCATTTTTGATGGGAACAACTATGATTTTTGGAGCATAAAAATGACTACATTCTTGATGGCCCGAGACTTATGGGACATCGTGGAAAAAGGTTGCGAGGCTCCACTAGAAGGTGCAAGTGTTTCGAAGGATCAACTACAGAAGGATGCAAGGGCGCTATATTTTATCCAACAAGCACTCTCAGAAACTGTATTTCCGAGAATAATTGGAGCAGAAAAAGCCGATGCCTCCCTCTATAGAAGTCTGATTGGCAGTCTGCTATATCTCACTGCTACACGACCGGATATTATGTACGCGACAAGTCTACTATCACGATTCATGCAAAGTCCGAGTCAAATTCACTTTGGAGCTGCTAAGAGAATTCTCAGATATTTACGAGGAACTATAGATTATGGTATTTGGTATCGCCTAAGTGCTAATGCCAAGCTCATCGGCTACACTGATAGTGACTGGGCTAGTTCAGCTGATGATAGGAGGAGCACCACTGGTTATGCATTCACATTAGGTTCTGGAATATTTTCATGGATATCCAAAAAACAAGACTCAGTGGCATAGTCTACTGCCGAAGCTGAATACATCGCAGCTGCAATGACCACCAGTCAAGCAATATGGCTTCGAAGAATTTTAGAAGACATTGGAGAAGCACAAACGGAATCAACTCCGATACTTTGCGACAATAAGTCCGCAATCGCTATATCAAAGAATCCAGTATTCCATGGAAGAACCAAACATATCAACATCAAATATCACTTCATACGAGAGGCGCAGAATAACAAAGAGATCGAGCTAAAATATTGCAAAACTGAGGAACAAGTAGCCAACATCTTCACTAAAGCACTATCGCGAGCCAAGTTTGAGACATTACGAGAAATGCTTGGAGTATCACACAAATGGATCAAGGAGGAGTGTTAAAATATGATCCATTTTGTGAAAACTCTAGAACTCACTAGACTTCTCATGCTTAATGGAGAAGGAGCAAAGTCGGCAGCAACAAGTTAAAGAAGACTCTCACATGTTGGAGAATTTTCTGGTACATGGGTAGCAAACCACGTGGACAGCAAAAAGCAAAAGAAAAGTCAAGAATAGCAGCTAAAGGAGAACAAACTAGAGAAGTCTCGTACGTGCATGGGAAATCTTGTATGAAAGTCAAAAATGGCTGCTTGACCATGAATAAAGAATGATCTAGAGTACGTGGGCAGCCGAGAGAACAGAAAAATACAGAAAAATGGAGAATCAACTAGAAGTACTTATGTCGGTGGAGAATGGCGGTGACACGCCTATAAATAGGGGTTGGGGTGTGTGTTTTGAGTTGTAGAAAAACCACACACACACACTCCTTCCAAAATCCTTCCTTTGTACTAAAAACTTTCATAATAAAAGCTCTTTTTTTAACCCATACATCCTTGCCTTTGTAGCCCATATTTCACACATACACACTTGCACACACACACGCTTCCGCAAAAACACCAACATGGGGCAGTACAGAGGAAAGACACACATATCACCTGGTGATACTGGTCTGGTCGATTTACTTATATCTAGAGCCAGTTTAAGAGTATGATCTTGGTCCTGTTGTAACAATGCTTCGTCTGAAAATGGCTTTGAAGACATTTAAATGACCAGAACCACATACGGAGACAACTCAGACGAGTCATAAGAGAAAAATGCGCACAAAGCAGAGAGGATGGATCTCAAAGTATGGGAAGGGTCAACATGCAGTGGGAGTCTGGAAATGGAAAAGCAACTCTAGGATTCTTCCATGCAAAATATTCTATTCATTCCTTAGTGGGAGTTTTATTCTACTTTTTGCATTTTGATTGGTGCCCATC
This sequence comes from Eucalyptus pumila, assembly GCA_016097595.1. Lineage (NCBI taxonomy): Eukaryota > Viridiplantae > Streptophyta > Magnoliopsida > Myrtales > Myrtaceae > Eucalyptus > Eucalyptus pumila. Next base: position 4,415,993 of record CM027847.1, read on the forward strand.
ATCGCGTTTAAAGACAGTTTCATAGCTTATTCAGAATGACAAGCAACAAAGAAACGATTGTTCAATCTTGGATGAGTCGGGTAAATGGCAAGATCATTTAAGATGTTGAATTGATTGGAAACATTAATAATAGAGAGTTGTTGGAAGTGTTCGTTTTCTTTCCATGTTGTAGTGGATGCAAAGGAACCTTAAGGGTATTGATTCTGTAAAATGGCCATTGACAAAATATAAGGTGTTCACCATGTATCTTATCGCTGGGGCATGAAAAAAGAGGGGAAAGTAAAGGATGATTTCGTTGAAGATTGATATGTATGAAATTTTTATTTCATTTTTGCTTGTGAAGCGCCTTGGGGAAGAAACTGACTTTGTATAACATGCAAAAACGAGGTCAGATTTTGTGTTGTCTCTGCAACAAGGCAGCGAAATCTGCTGATGATTTATGGATATACTTTGGTTGGTCAAGGAGGCTTTGGATTTGATTAGGTCGGTTGAAGGCATTCAATCTGTAAGTGCAGAGACTGTGCAGAGACATGCGAAAACGAGGTCAGAATATATCATAAATCATGTTGCCACTTCTTATCAAGGCACAGGTTAAAAATACATAAACAGATTTACAAATCCCAAACCCTCCCCCCCCTCCCCGAAAGAAAAAAAAAACCACGGGGCTATACGAGCACAGCCACATTACTTATACGATCTCATAACCATCTGCTGGAAGGAATAGGGGGATAATACACAATCGATGACCCAGGAGTAACAAAGGAAAATATTAAAGAAATGGAGACAATTGGTATCATGAAAGATAGTTTCAGGTCTACATAAACAAATGTAGAATCCAATTAAATAGTTCTATGTCCACAGCATTTTTCTCCCACCAACAACCGTCATTTAAGAAGATGAAAGTAAACATATATCAGGGCCTGACCTGGCTGACCATGGATCAATTGCGGCACAGGTTGATATGAGCTTGTGGATACACCAACTTGCACCAAAGCTTTGTCATGTCCTAGAGTCAGATTTTGTTCTTGGCACTTCAGCTTCGGTTTCTTCCTAAAGGGTAGCTTCTCTAGCCTTCGCTCGTATTCCCTAGTGAGTCCTAGATATGATATAGGAAATAGACTCAGGTAAAGATATTGGGTTATGAAAACCTGGTAATCAATATACACTACCAAAAAAATGTCAACGAGATATAATTTGAACCTGTGTGTAAGTACTACATATCGTCAAGAGCCTCGAGATTTCCATTGCAACCACCCACAAAGACAAGAACCCCACTCCTTACAGGATCCAGACAGTCCCCAGCCATGGAAAATCTGGCAGAAGGTCCAGCACCTGCAGTAGTCACCGTGGACCATATCGCAGATTCTGCAAAATCATGGTAACAGTCAAGCAAAAGAGATAAAGAACATGAGGACTCGCATTTTAAGTCAAAGGAACGAAATCAACATTCCCTTGCTTTTCCAAGGCATACGAGTTAATAGGAAAGAATTAAAAGAAGGAATGGATGATCAGCTCAAACTTTTTCTTCCAAATACATGAATGATTGAGCAAAGTTAACTAATCATTAGATATGAAATTGGACAGACAAGGAAAAAGGCCCTATTCTTGAAGCAGAAGTTCATATAGCACCCCAGTGTCCTGCTTGCATCTTAAAACAAAAGAAATATACTTGAGATTTATAACTGCAATCAACAAAGCATTGTCTAGAAATATATTAACTAACACAGGCTTCGTATAAAACAGGCTGGGAAGAATGTGAGAGATAGCAATTTGAGTCTGTCGTTATTACAAATCAGCAAATGCATATATCTGCATGATCTCTGTGGCAGACATTCAGAAAGCACATATGGAGCAAAAAGTACTTACCAACATCAAGCAGATACAGGTCATCATATGACTTTTGGGCCTCTGTATATCCCCCATAAACCAACAGAAATTTCCCAAAAGTAATACTCAAATATCCAGCACGAGGGGGTAGCATGTGGCCGGTGGTATTCAGTTCCTTCCACATGAGGGTATCTAACAAAATACAGAAAGGCCAAGACTAGTAAAAAGAGGATATTCATTGAGAGAAAAGCGCAAGAAACCGCTATTCAGGTAAACTAATAAAGGCTACAGTAGACAGTAAACCTGCATTGAGAATATGGACATCAGACAAATAGTTATCACATCCATCTTCACCACCAATCACAATCATTTTGTTCTTCCAAGTTGAGCAGCCATGGGTATGACGTGGTGAAGGAGGGATACCGGTCATCATAGCCTTATTCCAAACAAATGTCTCTGAAGATTATGAGAAGGAAATGCATCAACTAGTATGTTCGTCTACCCGAGGAAGATAGAATACTGAACTAACCAATCTAAATCAATAAGTATTTAATGAGCAGTAGTAACTGATGACGCATGCTACAAGTATAATACTTTGATAAAATGGAGGAAACGACATTCATGGAAAGTAAAGTCTTTAACCCAGCTCTCATGTGCACAGATGTCGATGGGGACTACAGGCAAATAAGAAATGTTGACTTTTAAAAGGAGTGTACCTGTGTTCAATATGAAGAGATCATTGTAATATACTTCATCATCATTATCGGGAGATTTTCCATACCCACCAAATATGAACAGCCTTTTATCCACAAGTGCTGCACTATGACCCTGCCTTGCCTCTGGTCGCTCTCCCCTTGTCATGGGTGATATCCATGTATGAGAAGCTACAAAACATATCCGTGAACTACATTAAAAGAAACCCAACTTCTGCTGTTGGAGGTATAATGAAAAGATGCACAGATTATTAGTCGACAAGACTGTATGGCTATGCCAGGGGCAAAAGGAGATGGTAACCGTAACTTACAAGTGTATAGTATATGCAAATCCCCAAGAGGGTTCATCCCATCCGTCCCACCAACACAAACAAATTGTCACCAACATTAGTGCAGCTATGGCCATCCCTTGGAGCAGGTGGCATGCCTTTTATCGTGGGTTGGCTCCATGTTTGCTCCACTGCGAGTCAGAAAAAACTAAATTATCAATTGAAAAAAAGGAAAATCACGACACAGAGAAACAATGGCAGATCTCTCTCCCTCCCTCCCTCCCCCCCCTCCCTCCTCTCTCTCTCTCTCTCTCTCTCTCTCGCCCCCTCCCTCACTCCCTCTCCCCTCCCTCCCTCCCTCCCTCCGCTCCCCCTCTTTCTCTCTCCTCCAGGTCACCAATTAAGACTATGGTAAATGAATTCACCTCTCATAGTTCAACATCTTCCGCATGCCACACAGGCTAAGCTCCAATGGAACACAAGATCAGGACACAAAAAGTAGAAGGCAACAAATTTGGAAGTACACCAAAAGCCATTCCTCATGAAATTCCAGCAGGAAAAATAAACAGCAGAAAAATACAAATGGGGAGAAAGTCAAAATCATATTCAGTAATTGTTCAAGATGAAAGAAGTACAGGAAAATATTGGTCATAGCAGTGCCATATATAACAATCACTGGACATCATGAATTTTCTCTTTCAACCCCCACATTCAATGCAAAATATTAGCCACATATCACCGATTCAAGAGCCAATCCATTGACTAAAGTAAAGCCAACAACAAACAACAGGCATCAGCAAGTTATAACATAACCACAAAAAAGAAAAATCCCAACAAGCAGAATTGCACCCAAAAACGCTAGGAGCTCCAAATCAGACAGAACAAAAGAAAAGAAAAGATCAATCTTTCTCTCGGCACCAAGCAGAGAATACAATCTGTATCGAAGACATTCTCAGAAAAATTGCAGACTTTGAAGGAAAAGCAGAATTTCCAGAAGATAAACTTTATGACCCACCAGTGTCAAAGACGTGAACCTCATTGGTCTGGCAGTTGTCCATGTCAAAGCCGCCGAACACATAGAGGAACCTCCCTCCTTTGATCGCATTGCAAGTGTGGGCCCACCTCTTTCCGGGGCCACCCGCCTCTTGGCTGCCCTGCTCTGGTTCATGGGCTTGCGGCAACACAACTCTCTCCCACCTCATTTTGCTTTCTCGGGAATATCAAACGACAACAGAAGGGGCCAAAGAAAGTGCAAGAAAGTGAAAGCCTTTGAAAGAAAAGAGTAGGATTCGAGGATAAGCTCAGGGATTCAAGGATCCAGAGGGTCTCTCTTTGGTGTCATGCAGAGGGCAAGAGCATACACCTGACAAATGTTGACGTAGAAGCAAGAACTGTGCCTGTTGCGGAGAGCCGTTTTGAAAGATTGATTTTTGCGAGGGAAGGTGAGAGCTTTTCTTCTGTGTCTCTCTCTCTCTCTCTTTTTCCTTTTCTCCTTACCAAAACGTTGTCAAGCACAAAGAATTTTCTTAATACCTCTTTTGGCCCTATAGAAAAAGATAAAGAAGGATCATATTAGGAAAAATTGCCCCATATATAAACTTGTTCCGGGGCCAGCATTGTCAAAGCCATATCCGGCAAGAAAAATATGCCATTCAATTCAATACCAAAAATATCAGTTGACAGAAATATGGGTACTAAAAGTACAATTATGGACATAAATTGAATTAAGGATAAAGTAATAAACAATATGCATTATGTCATTGGAGTTTAGATATTGCCCTTTTAACTTGCATCCTTTAGTAAGCCTAAATGTTTAAAGTACATTATTAGATTTTTTTTTCTTAGGTCGTATAAGTACATTATTAGATTTAGACCAGAGAAAAAATAAATTATTTCAGTAACTAAATATTTTTTAAGCTTTAAATTTTAAACAGTTTTTTCAAGTTATTTATTGTTAGTAAAATTTAAAAAATGAAATTGGGGGCATTACTGAGTCTTGATTCATGCAATAACATCACTCAATTCCAAGAATGATAATTTTAAATACATACCGCTACAAATGTATGATGGGAGCAAAAGTTAAGGAGAGCGAAGTTTGGCTGAAATTTTTTATTTATTTATTTACATAGCAAATCATTTTCACAATTAACAACCCCAAAATTCACAATAATATTAACGAGATTTTATAATTACACTAATAAACAAATTTTAGATAATCTTTTCATTCCAATCTATTTCCTAAATAAATAAATAACATATGCTGCCTTTTTATCACTTTTTACCTTTTGTTTTTATGAATAGTATGATATTTTCATTAAGTATATTTTAGGTTATGATCTCTATAATAGTAAAAGTATAATCTATTGTATCATATTGATGTTCATACTTAAAATTTAACTAATAAATTTAAGAAAACATGAAAAATAAAAGTTTTAAAATTTTATTTTATAATTTCACCATTCTCTTGGTTCAATGTGCTACTCTAGGCATCATCTTGCAAATTTAAATGTAGAAAAAAACCCACCTAAATTTCTAAGTACTGTGTAAAGTGCAATTGACACTAAATAATTACATATCTAGTGTATGAGCTACATTTTTGTCCAACCACAACTAATGACAATTGCATGACACTTCCTCCAGATACTCTTGTGACTAGTGGATTATAAATTGCAAACATCGTCCATGTGCAAAATTAAACAAATATAAATATGGGTGATGTCCATGGCTATACCCCACCAATCAAACTAATAGTTGAAGAAAACTTCGAAGAATATGGTCCAATAATTATTGTCATCAGCCATTCATTTTAGCTAAAACTAATCAAAGATTATCGCAAATACATGATTCACTAGCATTTAACATTTCTATCATAATACAATTCAGTGTAGACATTAATATGGTTTTTGGTAAAAGGAAAGTACCAGAGTAAAGCTTAAGAACAATAGGAAGACCAATTACAGAACCTAAATCTTGTGTTTCATACCAATAGGAATTTAACACATAGATGAATAATAATCATCTGTAAGCCAAGGAAAACATAATTTTTTTTCTTAAAAAAATGTGTGAATATAGCTTTTCTGAGAATGGCTGTATGTTTCTAGTAAACGGACCCATGTAAATAACTTGCTACGCTTTGGGAAGAACTTCCAAGAAATATGATAGCTGCAGGAGAAGCTCACTACTAGATAACTCAAATAAACATTCTTTGCATATCCTTATACAACCTGCACTATTGGCCATCTTGACAGATACCTTCACATCAAATTGCTCTGCTAACGGAGGGAGCAACAATGACTATTAGGTTCATACTTCCCAGTGGAGAATCAACAAAAGATCTCCGCAAATATTTCGGGCCTTGCATGCAGCAAACATATACCAGCGACATCTAAGAGCTATTGTGAACTTTGAACTGTGCAAAGATTGTCTAATTGTGTACATCAGTAATGCTCCAGCCATAGCAGTCACAGTGCACATACCTTTGGCACATATTAAAGGGGGCGTCATCCATTGTTATGTCATCTCTTTCAGCATTTGATAAATCTCTGGAGCCGTTTCTGCCAGCTGCTATATAAGTTTTCAGCAACACCTTGGAGGCAATCACCTTGACACCCACTTCATAAAAATGAAGAAGAACAGTGGGAAAAACAAAATCGCTTATCCATGCCGAAATCAACATGAGCAGCAGAAGATTTAAAACTGCCCTTTCCTGAGTCGGCTCATGTGATGGATGCAACTGCAGCTCTTCCCAAGTCAGCCAATCCCAATATCTCACTGTCTCCCTGAACCAACCAAAAATATATGATAACAACTTTAACAAGAATTCTGGTCCAAAATTTCCCCCAATCTAACCGTACAACCAAATCAAAGGTGCATAATTAATTAGGAAAAAGTAGAACGCGGGATATTATCCATCAAATAGAAAAATCAAAGCACCAAAGTAAGGTATCTACTTATGCTGAGGCACAAAACCACAAATGGTACAATTGTACCTAACATATTTCAGAAAAAGGTCCCCATCATAAACATAAACATTAACAAAAGAGAAGCCATCCTTCCATGAGAAATGCATAAGAGTTACAGTCCTATTGTTAAAGCTTCAAAATGAATGTAAGGAGTTCTTTAAAATCAAATACACAGAAGCATTTAAAGGTCAGGAAAAGTAAAACATTTAACAGAAGGGAAAAGACCACAAAAATTTCCAAACTATGTCCATTGTGACAAATTTATTCTGAATTTTTTTTGTGACATCAAAAATTTTAAATTATGCTCACTGTGACACATTAATCTTAAATTTTATCTTGTGATACAAAAAACCCCAAAGTTGTACCTAAGGAACACATTTACTCTTTGTCAAGGTTCTATAAGATGATTTTTCGGCCAAAATAATGTCATTTATTTCAATTAAGCCATTGAGTCGCCAAGTCAACACTATTTGCTTTATGACATCCAAGAATGCGAATTTTTAACAATTTTCATTGATAGAACTTTGAGGAAGATAAATATGTCACACAGCTACAAGTTTGATATTTTTTGTGTCTCGGAAAAAAATTGAGGGCAAATGTGTTACGGTGGACATAGTCTAAGGTTTTTTTTTTATGGCTTTTGCCTTAACAGAAAAGGCGCATCATATCTCAAAGGAAATAAGAAGATGAAAAGGTGCTAGGTCATACATTGTACTCCAAAAAGTAAAGTCCAATCATGTTATAGATCGTACACTCCCTAGTCATATGGCTGAAAGAGGTTATCGGCGTGTGGAGACGATCGCTCTTAAAGTTGTCTAAGGAAATCTGCACTGAAGAATCATAGGCTCACTTGGATTGAGAAATGAAAATTTATAATTTAGACCAGCACCATCTGATCTAGTTTTATTGGAGACCTTTAGTTCTAGGACAGATATCTTTCTGTAAATTTTTTCGTCATAAGCAATCTGCCATACCATATAAACAGCAACATTTGCAATTATCAGCCCCAGAACCACGGTGTCAACTGTTAACCTTTCAAACCATAATTTCCTGCAGATGGAAAGACAAAATACCCTTGAAAATTGTGCTTTAGCTACATGAACATACAATCAAGTGAACTTCAATCATAACCTAGTGTTTGCAACAGATGATCGAAACCACAAAATTGCACCGGATGGTCGAAACCATAAAACAAAGGAAAGTCAAGGAATGCTAATTTGTACGACTCTAGAAAGCAGCTTATGCAATAATTCTCACCTTCAGTTAAGTTTATCACGAGGGCCAATAGAAACAGTAATGAAGCATTCTGCTAAAGTGGCCAAGAACTTAAATTCTCATTGATATATGGTAGCAGATCAGGTGGCTACCATACCCCTGCATGAATCAAACCCTGCAACCACTGGGAGCACTCTTCACTCGCAGCCTCTTCTTGAACTTTCATCTTTAGAGAATCAAGAATGCTGACCAAGCAGTGACTAACCTCACCAACTTCCATGACCCCGACCACATAATTCTTGCAACTTCGTACAAACTAGCCAGAGCTTGCCTCTTCATTTCTGGTCTTCCCCAATCTTCGTCCTTGTTGACAAATATTATATAAAACCTCACGTCCTCCTTACAAGCCCAAAACCTGGGCTTTGAGACAACAATGGCATAACCAAGTGGAAAAAAAAAAATAGTTTTGCACATACCCGAGGGATTCTTGACATGGCGATGGATCTTTGTCAAGAACATGTCCAAATTGCTCTGCATAAATAGCTTCCCCCCATAGGAATATACCATGTAATTCTCAGCAAGGCCACGGCAATCCCTGACTGTAAACATCAATTCTTGAACCATGCCTGCAAGCTCAGTGCTCTCATCAGAGATGGCCAATGCAGAAGATATCTCCATCAACTTGTTCTGAATGAGTTATCATCTTAAGGTGACAACTATGATTGAGTGAGAGAGGGAGGCACACAAAGAAATCAACTCGATGGCGTGTTTGCAGGTGGGGTTTGGGTTGGCTGATTTCTGGAAACTCTGTTCTTAAAGTGAATGTATTTGAATTTCTTCTGCTTCTTCTTCTTCCCCCATTTCTGCATCTATTACTTGTTGTGGGAGAAGAACAATTTGCGGAGTTAGTGTCTGCAATTTGAGAGGGAATCAAAGAGGATGAGAATCTTTTAATTTTTGGAAGAGGCTGAATCAGCTTGGGTATTCGTTCATGTTAGCACAAGAATTTGAGTATTTGGAGTGTGGTGTCATGTAAAAATGTCGGTTCATAAAACTGTAAGACAGTGACAAACACAGTCAAATTGAATGGCAAATGATAAATTCATGTTCCAGACCTATTCAAGGTTGCAAATTTCCTTTTTCGTACTTAGCAAATTGAACATTTCCTTGGACAGATACAACTCTCTTCTCTGAATTGGCTTACCCTCAAACATAAACATGGCATTCCAATGTCAAAAGGCAGAAATAACACAGATACGAAAACGGACGCTTAGCTCATAGCAATTTTTGTTAACAAGACAACGACAAACGGGGGCGTCTCAACCGGGGTGGTGGCGCAGTTGGCTAGCGCGTAGGTCTCATAGCTTCTGAGTTATCCTGAGGTCGAGAGTTCGAGCCTCTCTCACCCCAGTACATCCTTTTACAACATCTTTCCTTACCAAAAAAAAAAAAAACAGAGCCGTCTCTCTTCATTGGTTCGTTAATGAAAGCCCCCAGACATCACAAACAAAAAGAAAGTGTAGAGGATACATTACCAACGTCGCCATTAAACAGAACCGAACATGTATTGGATATGATCTAAACTGGAAAATTGAACAGCCAGCGTTGAAACCCATTATCTAATCCCTCCTTTACAATACAGTTTAACAAGAAAAACAGATAATCCATATATATCCATCGCACAGAGACACCCAAATCTTCAAGTGTCAGAAAGTTATCAGGATTATACCCATCGCCCTCAAGATTGGAGCGCACGAACTCCACTCCCGCGCTTCCACCGCCAGCGGCCGAGTTCTCCGGGGAAGACAAGATCCCGTCATGGTCGCGGTCGCCAACGCCGACGCAGCACTCGAAGAGACAAAGAAAGTCGCCAGGAATACGCCCACAGCCACCAAGACCGGAGCGCATGGGGGGGCTGACTCCACTCCCGAACCTCCACCGCCGGCGACCGGATCAGACCGTCGGAACTTGAATTAGGTATTTTTCAACTTTTTATTTGTGTTAATTAAATACACCACCTTTCACGATTTCTAGAATCAATGATCTGTTTTTTCTTTTTTCTTTTTTCTGATGACCGAGGGATCATCGGAGATCACCCTTTGAAGATCACACAACCCTCCACCAATGGGACCTCGCCGCAAGACCTCTATTTAGACGTAAACCCTTGGAGGTTGGTCCACTAAGTCGCGAGCCTTCGGAGATTCGAACTCATTCTCGGCAATAAGGTAGTGAAGCCTAACTATCACGGCTACCTACATGTGGCTAGAACCAATGATCTGTTATAATTAGGAAAGTGAAGAAATCATTTTAAAACTTATAAAATTCAACTTAACATAGGGGTAATAAGTAGTGACGTTAATGTGAAGAGGACTAAAAAGTCTCTTATTCTATACTATTCTGCATGATAAGAAATGATATAAATACTATATCACAAGAGAGACATTCAAATCTTCTAAGTGTAATAACGATATCGGGATTATATCCATAACCCTCGAGATCAGAGTGCATGTGCTCCTCTACTAAGCTTCCACCATCCACAGCAAGTTTTCCGGCAAAGTCAAGAAACCGTCACGGACGAAGTCCTAGAGAGATTAAGAAAGTCGTCAGGATTGAACCCACCATCGTCAAGATCAAAGCAAGGGGGGGTGGACTCTGTTGGCATAATATGGCTTTGAATTTGGTAGAATAATGAAGTCGGATCTTTAGAGTACTCAAGTCGGACTTTGAGGCGTGATCACTTTCTTTAAGGATTTATTTGCCCCACTACGTTGCTAATGGTCACCGGTAAATTTACAACAAAGTCTCAAGTGAGAATACTAGATAATAATTCTAATATTTCTCCAGGGTCTCTCATGGGAAACAATTAGAAACAATGGCTGTAGTTTCTCTCGAAAGAAAACAAAAAAATGGAAGAAGATATACGTTTGATCTCAAAACAAACGTACTTATCTTTGTCTTTTGAATAGAGACAACCCTTCAAAAGGTTGCAAAAGAACAAAGACAACCTTTCGTGAACAAGTACGTCTCAAAGGTTACGTTGAAAAGACATAAAAAATTTGGAATTAAATAAATAAAAAATAATCGAAACTTTTCATGAACAATTGTACTGTTTCAACAAGACTCTATAGTTAATTTTAATAAAAATAAATCCGAATTTTTTTTAATAAATAAAATTAATGATCATCGGTTAGTGTCAAATCCCGTCCACGTGCGCACTCACATCTTTTTGATGTGGGACAAGGCACCTCTCAATTTGTTTTATAAACAAATTACCAACAATCCCCCACTTTTGTTTATAAAACAAAAACAATAAATAAAACATTAGAAATATACAACCAAAATTTCTGTGAGATTAATATACATACATAAAGGTCTCTTTCTTTCAAGTTAAACATTTACTTAGTGCAAGCATCTCAAAACTCTATCGAAGTGACAAGTAGCTTGGCTTTAAACTTGTACTTTTATATAATAGAACCGGACATACCGCACATACACTAACCTCTTGTTTTAGCGAGAAGTTCTATATTACTCCGCACTATTATGGCCTTGTGCTTGATCCTGTTTCATGAGCTCTCTAGAAAGCAACCCTAACTTTCGTAAGAAACGGCACCACTTCTAAGCTCATATAGATGAAGTATCTACCATGTGTTTCTGTTACTATCAACACATTACAAATTTGTATCATACTTCATTAAGAATTCAATTCAACCTACAAAACGTAACAGACGATACTGATTTCTCATATTAGGGTTACGTCAGTATCGAACAATCACATTCAATAACTTGTTCTTACCCATTAAACCTTGTAACTAGTGATATTCTAGAAAAAATGTCGGGTTACCATTATTGGTAATTTCAATTAAAGGGTTTCAGCCCCATTTCTTGTTAGGTCATTATTACCATGTCTCTCGGTAAAGACTTCGTCAAAGCACCGGCAAGATTATTACTTAACCTCACATAGACAATTGTTATGGTATCATTTTTAATCAATTGTCTCACATATTCATGTCTTAGTCTTACCATTATAGGTGCTATTATAGGCTCTTGCCAAAGTAGCCTAACTATCACAGTGGATAGAAATAGGACGCATAGGATGATGCCATAATTTGATGTCCAACAACAAATTCCTAATCCATTCGGCCTCTTTCCTAGTTGCCGCTAAAGCAATAAATTCAAATTTTATAGTTGAGTGAATTATGCACATTTGTTCCTTGCTCGCCCAAGAAACAACACATTCATGTAATATGAAAATTCATCCAGAAGTTTCATCTCCCATACTTGTAATCCAACTAGTATCGGTGTATCTTTATAATACAACCGAATAATTATTATAGAACAATCAAAATTTTAGGTTCTCTTAAAATAACCAAAAAAATCTAATAATAGCCTTTCAATGTTCTATAATTGGATTACTAGTATATCTACTCAACTTGCATATATAAAAAGTAATATCAGGTCTAGTATAATGTATTGCATACATTAAAGACCCATAGCACTCACATTAAAAACTCTCCACTAGGAATCAAATGGAGTACTTATATATTTGAAAACAAGATGTTTAAATCTATACAACATCTTTTCCATGTAATCACTTTGGCTCAAAGGATAACCCCCACTATTTTTTAATTTTAACACCCAATAAGGTATCTACTTCACTCAAATATTTCATTTGAAATGAAAGTTAGAGACTTTTTTTTTTTCAATGACTCCAATCACATTGGCTCCATAGTCCCCTTCAAATATCCCCACTTCAAGGCTATTTTAAGAGGCATCCAATATGATAACGTACGTTTCATCATCATGTCCAATTAATAATAAACCAAGTACAGAAATCCATACAAGGATGGGAAATAAGTAAATAGATAAATTCTAGCAATTTATACACCATCCCTAACAATCAAAAGCATGTGAGAACAGAAGCATATAAGAAATAATTTTTCAATAGCTTCGCCAAGACAAAGCGACGGTAGAACAAAAGATTGCCCCATTATTACGATGGTTCATCATTTCAATAAGATCTTTCGATTGCGTGTATCCAAATTCGTCAACAAAAAAAAACAAAAGAAATGTTTACGAATTTTAGATCACTAAGAGGACAGTCAATCGAATTCTCCAATTTCTCATTCTCAGAAAGATCAAACAATAGTTAAAAAAGAGAAAATTTTCCATAATGGGTCAACGGCACCAATGCACGGAATGTGATATGATGCATTTCTCAATCAAATAATTTCCTTGCTCAAACTATGAACTTAGATAGAGAATCACCAACCAACTTGCAGTGACCACGATAGAGATGAATGACACGGCCGACCAGACATGCATCGGGTTCTTGTCCTCGGGAAGTACTCACTTAGAGCTCCAATCTCGTAAACGTCCTTACGCACGGCCCCTAGAGCCTGCCCATGACGTACGAGTCCCTCCCGAAGTACTTGGGGAGGAAGGAGTTCTTGTTGCCAAGAGTTTGCCACACGATGTCCTCGCAACCCTTGGCCAACTTCACGCTCATCTCTGCCGCTCCTTTCGCGAATTCCTTCGCATGGTCCACCACATTCCTGATCTCTCCGAGACTGCCGTCTCCAAATTCAATCATTTTTTTTTTTTATAACTAAAACAATATCCCCATGAGTTCACATATTTTGCAGCCATTTAGACAAATCTAGAATGTGACTCCTCGAGGCGGTAAAAATAAAAAATTAAAATTGGGCCATACCTGCGAAAGTACCTTCTACTTGATATGGATCCAAAATGCCAATCAGCGAAAGAGATTAAAAGGCATCTTCAAAAAAAAAAAAAAATGAATCCATCATGTAACTGCCCCTTGACGAGACCGAGTTATTGAAGTGTGCAGGGACCCGGACAACACATTCTTGATAGTCATATGAAGGTAAGCCTCAGGGTCTCACGCATCTTTGTGAGGAGGGTGGATGAAATTTCCTCCACAACAAACTGCTTCTTTACGAACTTGAAATTGACGACAATCATGGGCTTGAGGCCAGGACCAGCAATGACCCTTGACAGTCAATGCCTCATGTTACTCTGGACTGAAGGATCGCTAAATCTCCTCCCGAACAAAGATCTTGCACTCGATCTCATGATCAGAGTCTCGACATCCTCGAAGTCGTTTTTACAAGATGAGATGCCATCTTGCATGATATTTCCATGATGGATTTCACATCGTGAGCAAAGCCTCATTCATCACCTTTTGCTCTGGGAAATTAACGCTGTAATTCAATATTCCACCATTCTTGTCTTCTCCATCACGATAGATGCCGTCAAGATTAGTAAGTGTTGAGTCCCAAACCGAACATCAAATACAGAGACAAGACATGGCATAGCATTGGGCGCACACAAAAGACATAAAACACACCCTTATGACAGAACCAAAATGGACACAAAAAAAATAGAGAGAGAGAGAGAGCCTGTAGATCTTCCTTGAAACTCTGGCCAACGGTGATGAGTGATGATTGTTGGCGTCGACTAGAAGCCATCGAGGAACAGACCTGTTGGGAAGTGAAAGAACCTGTCCACTTGCATGCGTCTGGTGCTCGCATCGCGCAATGGTGAACGTGGCCTCTTGCATCTTTATCCACGGTCAAACGTTGCCTCGAGATTTACGGCCACCCGTTGCTTCGAGATTTACTAATCGGCATTGGCAAGGGACTCGTTTCAACTGCTTCCTCAAGACAGCATTCCACGACATGGACGCCAAATATGGACGCTTGTCTTCTGCTAGGCGAATTTTTTTTTTTTTTTTTGATGATCTGGGCCCCCGCAAGATATGGAACTTGTAACGTCAATTATAGCCGTTTGGTGGTTTCCCTTCTCTCTTCTAATCAAACACATAGCGTTCCGGGCAGGAATCCCAGACAAATTCTGCTTGGCGAGCATGTAAATCACAAACTGCAAGTCGGGTTCCCTCATAGCAAAGATGAAGTGCTTCGTATGTTCGGGAACCGGAAGTTTAAGGACCAACTCATTTGAAACTTTCAGGTCATCGGATTACGGCTTGGAGAAGGGCCGTAGAGTACGTAAACTCCAAAGGAAAGAACATGCCTTCAGGACCACATTGACTCCCTTCCACTTCTATCTAAAACTTAAGAAAATTCGTGAAGTTCATCCTCCCAATTTCTTGCATGGTTCACTCACAAGCCCAAAACAGAACTTCCTCGAAAGGATTCAGGGAATATATTCAGAGCAAAACTAAGAACAACAATCAACGTAGTCTTGGCATGAGAATAGAAATGATAAGGGAATCAAATGATCAGCGCACACCGCATTGCATCAAATCACACAAGTAAAATTGTTGCCATCAAACCAGTTTAGTATTACCATGTCTTGAGTAATGACTTTGATTCTCTAACTTCATTGTAGCAAAAATAAATCCTTAAAATTGTTAGGAAAATATGCTTCGAATTGGGTTGAACAATGAAGTCGGATCGAGTAATCAAAGGCGGACTTTGAGGCGTGATATCACTTTCTTTAAGGATTTCTTTGCCCCACAACGTTGCTAATGGTCACCGGTAAAAATCCTCTAGGATACAACAAAGTCTCAAGTGAGAATACTAGATAGCAATTCTTGTATTTCTCCAAGGTCTCTCATGGGAAACAATTAGAAACAATGGCTGTAGTTTCTCTCAAAAGAAAATGAAAAAGGAAGAAAAAGAAGATGTACGTTTGATCTCAAAACAAACGTATTTATCTTTTTTCTTTCGAATAGAGGTAACTCTTCAAAAGGTTGCAAAAGAACAAAAACAACCTTTCGTAAAAAAAAGACGTCTCAAAGGTTACGTTGAAAAGATATAAAAATTCGGAATTAAATAAATAATAAATAAAAAATAATCGTAACTTTTCATGAATAATCGCATTATTTCAATAAGACTTTATAATTAATTTTTTAAAGAAATAAATCCGAATTTTCAATAAATAAAAATAATTATCGTTGGTTAGTGCCAAATCTCGTCCACGTGCGCACTCACATCTTTTCGATGTGGGACAAGGCACCTCTCAATTTGTTTTATAAACAAATTACAAAACAAATTACCAACAGCGTTCGTGCATAGATATTCACTCAAATAAAAGATCAACTCGAACAACTCCAGCCGTATCAAGCAAAAGTAAACAAGGCCTTGTTTTATGCCCTGGGGTGGGAACCCCATAAGCAGTAAATAAAAAATATAATCAATAAGGAATCTAAACCATGGATGTCTTAAACATAAGCAGAATATTCAAATGCATTAGAAGAATTAAACATGACTTCTTCTTTTTAAACCTTATAACATGAAGTACATCAAAACGTGATCCGTAATGAATTCCCAGCACGATCCATGATTGCTGCGAATCGTTTGCTCTGAATCGCGTCATTGTAGCGTGTGGAGGTCTCCATGTGCCACCGATGACAGTCAACGTCCCACTTTTCCAATTGACCAATGCCCATGCAACCTACTTCGATAATTAATCCGGACGAACGAAGCCAACCCTGTCATTTTACATTTCTGGTGGTCCCCCCGTTAGAATCCTCGGCCTCCAGGTTACATGATCCATCCGTTTTGACCTTTTCGTAGCGACGTCCGTGGGGGACCACACGACCGAGACATGTTTTTTAAGGATCATCATTGTCACACGTTTTTTTTTTTTTGGTCAAAATATGTATCGATTATTATTTGTCACACGTTCACACGTCGAATCGTCACGCTTTCTCTCTCTAAGTAAAACCCTCCGGGCATCCACAGCCCGTCGTGCTCGTCACTTTAGAAACGTTCTCGGCCGTCCATATTATCACCCGATCACTGCCACAGGATCGGCATATATCGAACGGCTCAGTTACGGCGATGGACTCGCGCGAGGCCTGATCCTTCTATTTGGGTTCTTGTCCCCCCCCCCCCCCCAACTTGAATCCGACCTGTGCGTGCTCCCTTGTTCTACCAAATCCGAGAGAAGGGGCGGGTTGGTGTTCACACAGGGTTTTTGGCCATCCATTTCAGGGATATGTCCTGATTCACTGATTTTGTCGATCCCCGAGGCTCTTCATCTTCTGCATCTTTCAATCGATGTCTTGGACTCATTATGATAGAAACAAGTAATCGAACATTAAAAGAGACCGAACAAAAAAATAAATCAAATAACGGTATGACTTATGTCCATAGGATAAGCATTAAAGAATTATGCTAGGTGTGTCCAACTTCTACTTTTGGTACTTTTTTCTCTTTTATGAAAATAATTCATGTATTTAAAGGGCAAGCCATGGTAAAACGGATCGGGGAGGCTGGTTCCTCTTCTTCTTTTTTTAAAACCCATTTTATTTCTCCGAGCATTAGGGGACAATCAACCTCAGTTTCATTAGACAACCGACAGAGACGACGGAGGAAATTAACAGAGGACTTAGGACGCTACCGGCACAATGCGCTTGTTGACCGTACACGCTCAATTCGATTTCCTATGCACGTCTTCCATGGTGGATTAATCCTCTCTACAGAAAAATTGTTTCACCTACTTTTTCTCAAGTCATTATCGTATCCTCGTCAGGTGCTCTAGTCCTGCCCAATCTATTGGGAACAAACCGATATAGGTCGGGAATGGAGTCTCATAATGAAATTATCTTCTTCTTTTTTCGTTTTTTTTTTTTTTTGTATTTTCTTATATTGAAGGCGTTACTGTCCGTTTCTTTTCATCTAAGTCACTGGAGTCGTAGTAATTCCGTTGTTTTAAATTCTCTAGGGATTAAAGACAAAGCTGGAGGAGACATTGCGATAAACTAAATATATCACAAACACGTCGCATTTTTGGAAGGATTACATTAGTAAATTGTCGAAAATCTTAATATTAAATTGATCAAATTAAAAAGCTTATGATGAATTGACATATGTACAATAAGTTTGTGGCTTTTTTTGGATAATTTTCCCAGTAATACTCAATTTGATTCGATTTTTCTCATTTTCTTGCTATAACTTAAAATATCACAGGAGCTTCCCTGATTCCGCACAAGATTGTACCTGGATTTCTCACGAAATGCACGCGAAGCAAAGATGTTTACAAGACATTGTCGACTCTTTAGATGTCAATCCAATTAAATTATGTAATCTTCCCTTTGGTCCGAATTATTTTATGCCCTTTGTGCGTTGACCGCGTCCAGCAGATCCTATTCGCGTGCTTATCTTCTTCTCCAAGTCAATCTTGCTTCGTTTCCTGTTCTGGAGAATCCTCCATGAGTCGCCTTTTTTTTTTTTTTTTTTTTTTTTTTTTTTTTTTTTTTTTTTTCAAAGTCACCGTATCCTCGAAAGTGCTGGCCAACGAAATCTCAAGCCTTGATTGCCCGCCAGCCTCCTTTGATCCCTCTTTGACTCTCTCGGCTCGATCCTCCCTACTTTTCTTTCCTTTTAATTTTTTTCCACACAAATTATGCAAATAAATTATCCAAATATTAATTCAGTCATAAGCTTTTTAATGTGGCTAATCAGTCCTAAACATTTTATTCAAGTAGCTTCAGCAATCATGATTTTATTCTTATTGCATGCTTACACACACACACACTCACGCATGAATAATCAAGTAGCTTAAGCGATCATGCTTTTATTCTGATCTTTTGTCATGATTTTTATGGAAATATCCTAACTCATTAGGCTTTGGACATTGGAGTAGCGTTTAACGGTGCAAGACCATACTCTAAATTTAGGCTTCGGTGACATGGCTCTTTGTTGAACCCAATAAACCAATCTCTCTCTCTCTCTCTCTCTCTCTCTCTCTCTCTCTCTCTCTCTCTCTCTCATCCTTTCGTCCGAGTTAGTGGTAAATAATTTACATATATTTCCAGGTTTATCAGGAGAATTATGACGAGCTAAACCAGGTCTTCGCTTATATATAACGACCGAAGAAAACCACAATGGTGTATGTAGGGTTCTTTCCTCTTCTCTCTCTTCTCGATCGTTATTCCCTTTTTTCAGGCAGAGAGTTTGAGACCCGAAGATGTGCCCAAATAACACGGGTGGCAATGACCAAAAATCGCCTTCACCACCAATGATGCAAATGCGGATGCCGATGGCTCCATACCCTCCAGCGGGGGCGGTCCCCTGGAAGTGGACGACTGGTCTCTGCGGTCGCTTCGAAGATCCCTCCAAAATTTCAAAACTATGATACATCACAAATATGTAGCATTACAAGGGTTAAATAATCATACGATTTGGAGGAAAATTTGTTGAGCTCGTTAATTAATCTAAAATGGACGGTAAACTTCTTAAAATATCATGTGTTGTTAGTGGAAAGACAAAGGGCATATTGCACGTTCTGAGTGAAGCTTAATATTTCATTGGCCAAAAAAAAAAAAAAAAGAGGTTTATCAAGTTCTCCATCGATAAATCTTCAAACAAATTTCCAAGGCTTATCTTCCATCGCTCTGGAGGACAACGTCAATTCCTCAATTGTGAAATACGAGCCGTTTGACCCAAAAAAAAAAAATAAAAAAAAATGAGGCCGTTTGCGATTGCGGGCTCCAGAAATTCGAGAGAATATTCCATCGGTCAAGGTCAATGTTAGTCGGACATGATCTGAACTGGAAAATTGAACAAACCAACGTTGAAACCCATTATCCAGTCTCTTCTTTACAATTCAGTACAGCAAGAAAAAACACAGATATCCATACATACATTACAGACATCAAATCTTTGAGCGTAAGATATACCCGTCGCTCTTGAACTTCACATATTTAGAAATCGTTTTTATGTCTCACAAAAAAAAAAAAAGGGGGGTGGGAGGGGTTAAGTTACCATAATAAGCACGTGTTCTTCAAGCAGTGCACCTCATCCATGCCCTTTTATGGGCCCTTCCGATTTTCCTTGGATCCGTCCAATCGATTCCTCTTGCCATTAACAGTTTAACACCCAGAGTGACGCCATTAAAATTCTAACTGTTTAAAAATTATAAAATTCTAACTGTTTCTAGTTGAACCCCGTTGAAGTGTACTTAGCAAAAGAAACGACACACGTATACTCATTTTTATATCACAAGACAGACATCCAAATTTTCAAGTGCAATAAAGTCTTCTGGATCATATCCATAGCCCTCCAGATGGGAACGCGTGGGATCCTCCCCTAAGCTTCTAGCACCAATGGCCGAGTTCTCCGGCAAACTCAAGAAACCGTCTCGGACAAAGTCCTCGGAGAGATTAAGAAAGATATCGGGATCAAACCCACAGCCCTCAAGATCAGAGTATGTCGGGGTGGAATTCGCTTCCAAACTTCCATCGGCGGGGGCAGAGTTGACCGGCGAAGTCAAGAGACCGCAGCAGTCACCATCGCCGGTGAACTCCTCGAAGAGAGCCAAAAGTGAAGGACAAGGAGCTTCAAAACTCTCTAAAAGCCAATAGATCTCGTCCTCATCATTCAAAACTTCGCAATCAGGACCAACTCCAACTCCAGAATCACCACCAGCACCGGCTTTAACCGATGGGTTATTGTCCAAATCCTTCAATTTGTTGCGCACACAACCGAGAATGGTCTCGCACTTCACGATCAGGGAGTCCAAGTCCTCCGTCGCGCAAGAATCACGCTTCTTCTCGATCCAGTCGACCCACTCTCTCAAACCCTTTAGCGGAATCAACTCGCTGTTGCGACGAAGGTAATCGGAGATTATATCTTCGACCTTGGGGTTGCCAAAGGAGTAGCGCTTGCCCGTGGTGGAGAAGACAATGATGGCGGCGCGGGCACCGGTAAGTCTGCAGAGAGCGTTGGCTTTCTTGAAGAGGCCCCTGCGCCTCTTCGAGAACGTCACGCGCCGCTTGGCCAGGTCGGCGATCTTGGCGATTCCTGTTCGCCGGCGCTTAGCCATCGACGGTGGAGTTCGCAATTGTTTTCTACTTGGAGAGGGAGAGAGTGGGCGGGCGGGCGCGTTTCTTGGTTTTCTTGGAGAGAGAGAGGGTGGTGAACGATTCTGCATGGTCTCAGTTTCTACGAGAGTGAAGGGGCCTGAGGAAAGAAGACGGTGGGGGCGCTGCGATGCACGAAAAGCACGAGGGAAGCAGTACCTGTAGGCTGTACTTATAGGACCAAAATAATAATAATACAGAAGGAAGTAAAAGGATTTGGTGGGGTTTTGACTTCGACGACGCCATGGGTTTTCGGCGGCAATCACAATCATGTACGGTAAAAAGAATTTTCTATTATTATTTTAATCTATTGGGTGTTACCTGATAAATTATATTTTCTGGGTTAGGTTTGAAAAGGACCGCAAGTAGCATTTAACAAATTTTCTATAATTATTTTAAATTATATTTTCCGGGTTAGTGTTGAGAAGGACCACAAGTGATCTTCTTTCATGGCAGCATTGAGCAAATTTTCTATAATTATTTTATTCTTTTGGCTTCGGCACAATGAATCTTATTTTTGGTGTTAGGGTTAGAGAAGTACCAAGTAATTATTTTATTCTTTTGGCTTCGGCACAATGAACTTTATTTTTGGTGTTAGGGTTAGAGAAGTACCAAGTTGACCTTAACTCGCGTTGACCTTAACTCGCATTGACATTAACTTGACCAACTTGATATTAGCTCGTGCCGACCTTAACTCGCATCGAGCAAATTTTTAATTGTTAGTTTATTCTTTTAATTCCTATAATTATCATTGAGCATTCCATTAGCAAAGGCCTGCCCCTGTCCAAACCAAACAGTCACAGACCCCCCACCCAAGCCTTCAAAGATCACTTTGCAAGTTATTTCGGGATTTCTCTTCATTTTTTTTTATTTTCTTTTTTTTTATGCCACCGAAGTCATAAATTCCCATTATTTTAAACTCACTGCGTATTAAAGACAAGCCGGAACCGAGGACGTTGAGTCCTACATCATGATGCCATCCGCGATCACGTGAGCAGGAAATTAGAGAATATTAAATTGGTTATGGTTGGTGTTGGTCAACGTCCTGACTAGGGAGCCGATGATTTTGTGGCAACTTACATTTTTATCCTTCCAATTGGACCCATGTAGATCGTCAAATTAGGTGTTGGGACCTTGTGTTTGTGTTAATTAGATACTCTGCCTTTGATGATTTGTTTTACTATTAACACCCGATGTGGCAACTAAAAGTAAAGAAATTGGTTTAAATTATTAAATTGAAGAGATAAGTTCACTAGAAATCCTAACACTTGTCATAAAAATACAATCGAGTTCTAAAACTTAAAAAAATACAATCAGATCATAAAACTTGTCAAATAGATGCAATCAAGTTCTAAAATTAGTACTGTCAATTTATTTAATGGAAAGTGCTGACGTATGAATTTTAAATTAATTTCTCCCTCCTAGTTGGCATTTTTTATTATTTTCTTTTTAATATCTTATTTAAATCAGATTTTTTTTTATCTCTGTTCGCCGGGGCTTAGCTTGCACATGTTTTTCCCTTGGAGAGAGAGTGTAAGCGGGTGCACTGCCGACAAGGCGCCTTGTTGTTTTTTGGGAGGGAGAGGAGGAACGAACGAAAGCTTTTAAAAGAAGCTGGTGGAGTTTTGACTTTTGGGGGGGGGGGGAGGCAATTTTGCTTTTGTGGTCTCAAAAGCATCCTGCATTTAAAGGGCCCGATGGTCCGTGACGTGATCGTTTGACAGGATGGTGACGTGCAGCCCGCTGCGTGATTCTTACAATACTATTTCTTCCAGCATTAGGGGAAAATTAAGGGCGCCCGGCACGATCCGTACTTGACTATAAACGCTCAACGCGATTTCCTATCTTGGCAGATCGCTAATCCATCGCTGGTCCTCCATTATGGATTAACCCTCTTTACAGATGGATTGATTCATCGATTCCTCAAGTCATTATGGTATCCCTCGTTAGTGCTCTAATCATGCCCAATATATTGGGAAGGAACTGATATACATTGGGCGATTTCACCTCTAAAAAAACCATTAACTGCAAAAATATTTAGGTTACATTTATTTTGTGAAAAATAAATAATTTTTGGAAATAATTTTTTTAAAAATAATCTCTTATATCATTTATAAAATTTAACAATCAAAAAATGTTTTCATTGCCCACAAAAATATTTAGATATAAATATTTTTTAGAATAAAAATATTTCAAATTAACTAATTATTATATAATTTTTAAATTATTCATTTTTCGCGAAACAAATGAGGTTTTGATAGAATTCAACTCCTTAAACTTGTATTTAAATACCAAGAGTGTCATGGCCTTTGAGTCCGACTCTGCCATGAAATTTCATTGTGATCCATCTCCCCAATCTTCATGCATTTGTGAGAAGTTGAAAATATTTTAGTTCGAATTTTATGTCATCTAATAAAATATTTTAGTAAAAGCCTCTAGGCAATCACAACTAAGGATGAGCATGGTTTCAAGGTAGAACCGAAACCCGAGAACTGATCGGTGAGAACTTGTAGATTTTAGATTCCAAGGCATGCGGGGTAGGTTCCTGATTGCAAAAAATAAGGAATTTGTTTCGACGGGTAGGTTCCAGGTTTTTGGTTGGAAGAACTTGGAACCCGAAACCTGTAATCTATAAACTAAAACAACTTTTAACGTTTTTCTTGGTCCATGTTTCTATATGATACTCCAATATTTCATACCGTTTGATGATAAATGTATAATCTAGAAGCATTGATCGTAATTTCTATTTTATGACTAAAATTTTTACTTTATTAATATTCATATTTTTTGTGTGTCTAAATATAAGTTATTTTAATAAATTGTATTCGTTCAAATAATAATATAGGTAGAAACTAAGTAGATATTGGAACCAATCATAAAACCTGTGATAGGATAGGTTCCAAGTTCTAGGGTATGCATGGTAGATTCCAAATTTCAAAAAATGAAGAACCCATTTCAACAAGTAGGTTCCAAGTTTCAGTGAAACTTGTACAAAACCCGAAACCGCTTACGCCTAATCACAACCCTCATGCTCATCACTTTAGAAATGTTCTCAGTCATCCATCCTATCACCTAATCACTGCCACGAGATTGGCATATATCCAACAGCTCAGTTACGGCAATAGACTTTCTTGCTAGGCCTGACCTTTCTATTTGTGTTCCCGTTCCACCCACTTGACTCTAACCTATGTGTGCTCTCTCTTACTCTACCAAATCCGAGGGGGGTTTCATATAGTGTTTTTGGCCATCCATTTCGCCAGTATGTCCCAATTCACTGATCTCACCAATCCTTGGAGGCTTTTTATCTTCTACATCTCATTTCAATTTGTGTCTTGAACATCGTTATAATGTGATCGAACATTAAACATAACAAGAAAATAAACCATATACGGGATTTACATGATTCGATCAACACGACTTATGTCCACAGGATAAGTAGTAAAGAATTCCATTATAGATCAATCAATACAACGTAGATTACAACCGTATTTGAGTCACTCAAACGTTCTCAATGTTTCCCAATCCTCAATCACATATAATATAGCTCACGGGTGTTTAGCCCACAATTTCCCATAGAATAATATCTCAAACTCTTAAAGGAATTAGATAAATCTTAACAGAAGCACAAGCCCCTCTTGGATGCTTTTCACAATGAAGACACTTCTTGTATATAGACAAGATTGAGATCCAAATAGGAAACATTTTTTCAAAAAGCCTACTCCAACTAGGAAAGCTATTCAAATTATGGAAGTTTCCTTTTCGGGCTCAACTTGAGACACAATTTTCATCCTCCCTTCGTGTTTGAGCCAAGTCATAATCATTTGGCTAGAATGTGAACTTTGCTACCAATCTTCCATAGCCCTCATGGGCTCGGCCGTCATATACCTCTTTCAATTTTTTTTTCCCTTTTAACTCTCTTCAAAAACCTATAATTGGCAAAACCTTTGAATAAAAACTATATGATTGTTGCAATCATCTCGAGGTGAAATCCCAAGGAAGTTTGGCAAATTGCCAAGTGGATGCGAATGGTCCATCATGCGAGGTGGCTCTTGCGCTTGACACAAGCCCTCTTGAACTTTATCAATTGCAACTTCGTTGCTCAATTAATCATTTAATTTTTGTTTTTACTCTATGAGTCACCACTAATCAAATTATGGATTGATTAGGGATAAGGAACGAACCAAAGATTCATGATACCTAGGGTTTAATTATGCTAAGTGCGTCATTTCAATGTGGGTGTTTTGTTTATAAGCATTTGAAATGTATTTGTAATAATAGAGGTATGTATGTAGCAACTAGATAATGAGCAAGACATGTCTGTTTTGAAAATATCAAAAAAAAAAAAAAAAAAAAGTTTTCTGAGGGGAGATTTGACATGGCAAACACATTCCAACTAGAAATGTCAGGAAAGTTTCATGTTTGCGGAAAGCCCTTGGACATTTTGGGAAAAAAACGAATGAGAAATGTACTAAAATATATGAAACTCTAAGCTCGTTTTCCACGATTTTTTTCTTCATTGGGAGCTTCGAAAAAGATTTGTCCAGGGAGGAGTATGCATTAGGGGCCTGTTTGGCAACTTGCCAAACAGTGTTAATTTCTATTCTTTTCTTCCCGAAAGTAGATTTGGAACAAAAATTTGTTTGGTAAAATTTTTGTTCCCATAAATAAATTTCTATTTTTTTGTTCCCGGAAGTAGATTTGGAACAGAATCGAGAAGTAAAAAAAAGTTAATTCTTTGTTCCCGGGAACAATTCTAGAATCAAACACCTTTTTTTCTCTCATTTCTTTTATTTTTTCTTGTTCTTCTTCCCTCTTTCTTCTTCTTCAACTGTCACAGCTGCTACCGTTGCCGTCCATTACCATCCGCCGTCCACCGCCGCTGGTCACCAGCGACCAGTCTAACAAGCTCGTCAAAGGCTCGCTAGGCTAGGGTGAGCTTCGGCAAGGCTCAACCTCGCCAAGCGGGCCTCGTCGAGGCCTCCCGCAACCACCAGCAAGGCTCGCCTGGCCAGGCGAGGCTCGACCTCGCTCAGATCTAGTGAGGCCGAGCTCGCCCAGCCACTAGCGGGGGTTGACCTTACCGGGGCACCGCGAGGTCGGCGTCACCCGGCCAGGCGAGGCCGCCCTCCCGATACCCCGACGAGGTCGAGCCCTACCAACGGCTGGGCAAGCTCGGCCCCACCCAACTGCCAGCAACACTCCGGTGAAGTTGCTAGCCCTTGTCCGGCCAGTCGCTGGTCATCCTAAGACTGGCAACCAGCCACCTTGAAGAAGAAGAAAAAAGAGAGAAAGAAAGGACAAAAAGAAAAGAAGAAAAAAAATAAAATAAAATAAAAAAGAGGAAAAAATTAAAAAAAAAACGATTTGAAGTATAAATTTTAAGGATGGTGTCAAACGTAATTCTATTTCAGGAATTAAAATTTTGGACAATTACCAAACAGCTTAAAATGCTTAGAAATTTTTTTCGGGAGCATAAACATTACCAAACACGTCCTAATAGTCTAGGAGGGTAGGGAGAAGGGAGTCGATGACCCCACCTTGGACCTGCTCCAAAAGGACTGTAACGTTACTATATTTTTCACGCCTTCCTATCTCATATTAGATGGATTTGTAATTTAAAGCAATTTCTTTACTTTTAGCCATTTCGTATTGGGTGTTAATGGAAAAACGAATCGATTGGACGAAATACCGATTCCACACATCATGAAAGGTGAGAGTATTTAATTAATTCGAGCACCTAATTCGATGATTTATATAGGTCAATTTGAAAGGATGAAAAACCAGAATCGTCTTGAAATTTTCAACGTCTAATTCCAGAATTACCATCAACACTAAACTTGACCAATGTAGATTAATCCTCTAGCTCGACAGATTATCCTCCAAAACGGATGATATTTTACATTTAATAGTTTGTCTCAATATCTCCTTCAGCTTTGTATTTAACAACTAGTGAATTTATGACTACAGTGGGATAAATGAAATGGAAAGGATGCGACACTTGAGTGTGGGACAACTAATGACGAGGAGGGAAGGCATCTCGCACGAGGGGACAACTGAATCTATAACATACAAATCTAAAGCCCCACCACAATTTTTCAATCATTTTTTATATTACTAAGCTGCAATCATGGTGCTATAAACCCCCACCAAATCCGTTTGAAAAAAATGAAAAATAGAAATTACCCCAAAATTTTCTGTATCCAATGACCAAACGCCGGCCAATGAAATAATTAAGCCTCGCTTGGGAATTTTCCCTTTTGCTTTCCACAATCGACGATTGATTATTTAAGAAGTTTACTAATCGTTTCAAACTGATTTTCTAGCTCAATAAAATTTCCTCCAAATTGGAACATGGTAATTAGTAAGACCTGAAAACTACAAAATACAAAAAAAAAAGGAGACAAAAAAAATCCCGAAATGCGTAAAAGTAGCTTTGAAGTCGGATTTGTAGCGTTTAAAAACTAGTCCTTCTGAGATTCCATTACCAGCACCTTTTAACTAGTCGTTTTTTTAACTCCAACTCCAGCGCCTCTTAACTAGCACTTAAAAAGAATGACTTCATTCACTGACAAATTTTCCTCCAAAAATGATAGTAATTAGTAATACCCGAATACTAGAAAGTATAAAAAAAAAATTAAATTAAAATTCCCAAATGCATAAAAGCATTTGGTGCTGTTGATAACTTCCGGAGAAAAAGTGATTGATGGAAGTTGTTCTTTAGCAGGAAACCTTTTCTTTTCACCTTCTCGAAACCCGACAAGGAATCGATGTTGCTGCATGGTTGGGATGAGCTTACAATGATGGTCCATAACCTCTCTCTCTCTCTCTCTCTCGCACCATGCAAGGAGCTTCATCGGCCTCCGTCCCTCCCAGAAAAGCCTGAAACGCCCCGGTCGCCGCCTCCGCCCCCAGCAGTCTCTCTCTCTCTCCAAGTAAAAAACATTCGCCAAATCCTTCATCGTCAAGGGTCCGGTGTCGGCGGACCAAAATTGCAAAGATCGAAAACCGAAAGTCTCTCTCCCAAACCCTCTGTAAGAGGAGCCCGGGCCTCCTTAAAAAAGCCACCGAGCTCCACGTACTCACCGGCGCCCTCATCGCCCTCGCCATTACCAATCCCAATGGCAAATTCAACAATGTCTGCAAACCCTCGATCCAAGAGATGATCTCCACCGACCTTCATCTCGAGGGCGACGTGATGCCAACGGACGGTCGGGGAAAGTGGCTGGACTGGGCCGAGAAAGAGTATGATTCTTGCAAGACAAAGGGCGGACTGCGACTCCTGGAGCATGAAGTGCCTGGCCATCCTCTGCTGCCTGTGCAAGAAGTCGAAGGATTTGGAGGACGACCCAGCGACATCGGAGAGATTGGATTCCAAACCCAAGCGCTCCCATGTCGAGGATATTGAGCCAGTGCTGAACCGCCTTACTGAACTTGCCAACGATCGAATGATATTTTTAGAAAAAATATTTTTCAATTTTTTTTATTTTTTATTTTTCGTGAAATATACGGTCGAATGATATGCACGCCCTCTTCTTGTGGATTGACCTCCTCCCGGCACATCCACCAAACATGAGGTTCAACTCGGGATGTATCAAGTGGGCAAGACCTGACTGGAGAAAAAAATAAACAAAAGAAGAAAAAGAAGAGCATATCACTAAAGCTCCGTCTATCTCACGTAAAATGAACGATTTAAAAAATATTTTTCTTAAAAACGATTGCTTGTATCTCTTAAAAAAAAAAACAAATGGACAAAAGAAGTTTTCTTATTATCAGTGAAATTATTTAGATATAAATTATGATCGATAATGAATATATTTCTGATCAATTAATTATTGCAAGCGATTCAAGAAATCATTTTTAAGAAAAATATTTTTCAAATCGTTCATTTTTCATGAAATAAATAGTCGAACGAAATGCTTGCCCCTTTTTACTCTCCTTTCCTTTTTCTTCTGTTTCGTTTCCTGTCTGGGGATCTCCTCCATACGGCGTAAACCACCCTTTTCCCTTCCTTTCTACTGATAGATCGTTTCGCTCTTCTTTATTATATGGCCTCATAAGTCTTCTAATCATGATAAAAATTACCAAAAAATTTCTAAATTTATTATATAAATATCACTTAATTAGTAAATCATTCAATTTGATCATAACTCATCCAAACCCCTTTCCATGGGCTCTTCGGATTTTTCCTTTAAGATCCCCGTATTAGGTATTTTCAACTTTTTATTTGTGTTGATAATTAGATATTCTACCTTTCACGATTTGTTAATTTCGTGATTCGTCCGATCGATTATTGTTTTGGCTATATTAATAATACCCGACGTGGCACCATTAAAATTAGAAAACTGGAGAAATCATATTATTGGTGCTACTATCATTTTTCTTTTTGTCTATGCCACTGCAGTAGTAAATTCACCGGTTGTTAAACATGAAGCGGAATGAGATATTAAGACAAAACTATTAAATCAGAACATGATGCGTTCCAAATGCAAAAAATATCATCCTATTTGGAGGAAAATCTATCAAGCTAGAGAATTAATCCACATCGGTCAAGATCGATGCTGATGGTAATTCTACAGTGGGAATCCAAAGAATGGCGAAACCTGGTAACGCATCGATTAATGACTTTAATGGTGGAAAAATAGAACACAAGCAAAGGCCAATGGGAAGAGACGGGCTCTCCTCACGTTTCCTGTATAGGAAGATGGCAACTGTATTTTTTTCATCCCAGCAGTGGAGTAACGAAATTTTCAAACGGTACAAATTCGACTTGGCGATCTACATGGTTAACCGACCAAAAAAAAAAAAAAAAAAAATCTACGTGGTTCTAGTTGAAAGGACGAAAAATTGGACTATCATGATGTCTACGGCCAAGCTTAGTGGATTCACAAAAATTTTCATTGGAGATTTTTTAAAAGAATGTCGATCCGTTTGTCTACATTCATTTAATGATTTTTTTTTCTCTTTATACTCTTCAAAAAATTGAAAAAATGAAAAAACCTCTGAATGAACTATACAATTGTCGCAATCATCCCAAGAAAGTTTGACAAATTGTCGAGTGGGTATGAATGGTCTGTCTTGCGAGATGTCTCTTGTACCTCGCACAAGCCCTCCTAAACCCTATCGATTGCAACTTTGTTTCTCAATCAATTATTCAATTTTATTTTTACTTCAGGAGTTACCACTAATTAATTATGGACCAATTAAGTACAGAGCTTGTGTTATTCCTACAAGCTAGAGATTCATAGATACGAGAACTTGATTACGCCTATTTTTGGTATCTTTTTTCTCTTTTATGAAAACGATTCATGCAATCTGTTCTATTTGTTTATTCTTACAACACGTGACTATCATTCATGAATTGACATTCACCCAAGTAAGAGATCAAATCAAATAACTCAAGCCGCACCAAGCAAAATTAAATGAGGCCTTGTTTTATGCCATGGGATAGGAACTCCATAAGCAATAAGTAAAAAGTATCATCAATAAGGAATCTAACCCATGGATGTCTTAAACATAAATGTAAAAGCCAAATGCATTAGAAGAATTAAACACGACTGTTTAAAACAAAAATTAACATGAAATCTAATGAGATTATCCCGATGAGATGGGTACTCTATGAAAATCTTTGAAAGCAATTTGCTCAGCGGAGTAAAAGGGAGATGTTGAAAGCACCCACAAAGGACCTGACATACCATAGGACGGACAAAAAAAAGTATCCTTTATGCTACGCTGTTTCTAAGAGAATCCTCTGCAATTCTGCTTCACAGGACCGACACGTCTACTCAAAAGCCACCCATATCAAGAGAGACATCCGAGTCTCCAAGTCCAGCAAAGTAGTCCGGACTATATCCTTGGCCAAGGGCCGAGTTTTTTGGGCAGTCACCGTCGCCGATGCAATCCTCGGAGAGAGTAAGAAAGACATTCGGATTGAACTCACTACCATCAAGACTAGAGCACGTGAGGTTGGACGGACCGTCAGCGGCCGAGTTGACTAGCCAAGTCCAGAAACTATCGTAACCACCATGGCCGACAGAGTCCTTGCAGAAAGCCAAAAGTGAACCAACAGAAGCTTTGAAACCCTCTAAAACGGAATCGAAGTTCTGGTCGGGCAAGATTTCAGGATCACAATCCACTTTAACTCCAGAATCACCGGCCTTAACCGATGGATCGTCCTCCCAATCCTATTTAGAGTAAAATTTGTTGAGCTGGAAAATTAATTTTAAATGGGACAATAAACTTCTTAAAATATCGCGTGTCATCAGTGGAAAGCCAAAGGGTAAATCTTCAATCAAATTTCCAATTGTGACGGACGGAGGAGACGGACGGAGGAGGATGTCGAGTCTTCGTCAGTGTAGTACGAGGCCATTCGTTATTGTGTGCTCCAGAAATTGGAGGAGGAGAATATACCATCGACCAAGGACCCCTATAGGTCGTCAAATTAGACACTCGATCTTTCTAATGCGTTAATTAGATACTCCGCCTATATTAATATGTTTTACCATTAGCACCCGATGTGGCAAATAAAAGTAAAGAAATCGTTTTAAATTATACAATTCAATTTTACACAAGGTTAGAGAGAGAGAGAGAGAGAGAGAGAGAGAGAGAGAGGTGGGGAGAGTTTTGCGACGTTCTTGCGGTGAGTCAACGATAAAGTGGCGGAACGTTTACATCAGAAGGAAGGGGGAGGAGAAAGGAAAAAAGGGGGAAGAGAGAGAGAGAGAGAGAGAGAATGGAAGGCGATGATGACACTTAAATCCCACGTCACTCCTTCGATGAGGAAGGCCTTCTATTGACCGTATTATTATTATCATTACCATTTAAAGCGCGTTCGAAAATTTACTAAGATCGTGTTGTTATTCCGTATAATGACAAAGGGAAATATTATAATTTTTAACATGCGAGGCTTTCTTTTATGATCAAATATCTCGAAATTTTGGGTCAAATATTACTAGTTCCATAACTCATAGGGCCTACATAGTAACGTTTTTATTTTTCCCAATTTATGTTTTTTTGTTCCTCGGAACAAAAAAAGAACAGAAACAAAAAAACAGAAATCTATTTGGTAACGCCAATTTATTTTTCTATTCCTTTGAATGGAAAAGTGGCTAAGGAATAGATTTAGAGCAGAAAAAAAACAAAAAAGGTAGCTTCTTATTTTAACAATTTTAGAAATAATTTTTTTTTCTTGTCTATTTCTCTTTAGTTCTTCTTCCTTGTTGCAGTCACTGTCAGCCACTATTTCTGAAAAGAAATAGTTCTCCGAAATAGAAACGTTGTCATGCGTACCATAATGTCCTTGTACCCAAATTTGCTTGATGTCTTGTTAGGCGCACGATGTCTTGTTAGGCGCACATGCATTGACTATGAAGTTCATAGCGTGAAAATCACTCGGCCAATCTTCCATTGCATAACCGATGGGGGAAGGACAACTAGATGGGTGAGCTGACTAAAAAAGTGAAAAGGAAAAAACAAAATCATTAAAAGAAAATATTGACCTTTTCATAGCCACGTCCGTGGCGGACCACACGACCGAGCCATGTTTTCTAAGGATCATCATAACCCACCCTTTTTTCTTTTGACAAATAGGAAATTCCGGATCCAATTCGGATATGTCATGCGTTCACACGTCGAATCATCACCCTTTCTCTCTCTAAGTAAAACCCTCTGGGCACCCACGACCCGTCGTGCTCATTGCTTTAGAAACGTTCTCGGCCGCCCATATTATCACCCGCTCACTACCGCAAGATCGGTATATATCCGATAGCTCAGTTACGGCGATGTACTCTCGCGAGGCTTGACCCTTCTATTTGTGTTCTCATTCCACCTGCTTGAATCCGACCTTCGCATGCTCTCTTGTTCTACCAAATCCAAGAGAAGGAGTGGGTTGGTGTTCACACAGGGTTTTCGGCCATCCATTTCAGGGATATGTCCTGATTCACTGATTTTGCCGATCCCCGTGTTCATCTTCTGCATCTCATTTCAATCGGTATGACTTATGCCCATGGGATAAGCATTAAAGAATTACGCTAGGTGTGTCCAACTTCTACTTTCGGTACTTTTTTCTCTTTTATGAAAATAATTCATGTATTTAAAGGGCAAATCATGGGAAAACGGAACGGGGAGGCTGGTTCCTCTTCTTCTTCTTTTTTAAAACCCATTTATTTCTTCGAGCATTAGGGGACAGTCAACCTTGGTTTCATTAGACAATCGACAGAGACGACGGAGGAAATTAACAGCGGACTTAGGACGCTACCAGCTCAATGCACTTGTTGACCGTAAACTCTCAATGCGATTTCCTATTTTGGCATACCATTTATCCGTCGCCTGTCCTCCCTTCATTGTGGATTAATTGTCTCTACAGTCAGATTGCTTCACCTACTTTTTTCTCAACTCATTATCTTATCCTCGTTAGTGCTCTAGTCATGCCGAATTTATTGGGAACGAACCGATAGACGTCAGGAGTGGAGTTTTGTAATTGAATTATCTTATTTTTATTTTTATTTTCTGTATTTTCTAGTATTGGAGGCGTTACTGTCTGTTTCTTTTCGTCTAGGCCACTGGAGTCGTAATAATTCCGTTGTTTTAAATTCACTAGGGATTAAAGACAAGGCTGGAGGAGACATTGCGGCAAACTAAATACATCACAAACACATCGCATTTCCGAAAGGATTACATTGGCAAATTATCAAAAAGACTTAGGACTAAATTGATCAAATTGAAAAGTTTAGGTCTAAGACTTTTTTGATAATTTTTCTAGTAATACTCAGTTTGATTCGGTTTTCCTTATCCTCTTACTTTAATTTAGAACATCACAGGAGCTTCCTTGATTTCGCACAAGATTGACATGAACATAGTGAGAGAATCAAGTTGAGAGCGGCAAGTCTCCTCAATCCCTATATTTCTCACGAAATGCACATGAAGCCCTTCATATGAAAATCTAGATGTTAACAAGTTATATTGCAATTTCCCAAGGGGTCTGTGTTTCATGTTAAATAGCTATGATAGTTGCAACATTTGATTAAGGGAATGAAAGTTTTCTTTTAAAAATAGAAGGCACTCATATAAATAGGGATAAGTACATCATAAATTTTCAAACTTGACGATTTTGGTGATTTCTAGCATGCGACCTGGATTGACCAAGCTCGTCACCTAACAATCTCAACACAGCTGAGGGATGATGAATTGATTCCCTCATGCTGCGTTCCCGTCCCAGATCATCGAAGGAAACACAGGATATAACGGTTGACAAGCGGCCCGAAAACGAAGCCATGGTCGGACGGAAAATCCTTGTGTTTGCAATCGATCTCGTCTCGTTTCCTCTTTTGGAAATTCACGGACGGGAGCCAGGGTTAGGAATGCAAGGTCGATAGGCAAAGCCATGGGGGGAGGTGGTTGGTTCGCAGCAGGATGCCTTGCAGGTGCTCAATGGTTAACGGTAAAAGGAATCAAAAGAATGCGCAACTCGTCCATCGTCTTTTTCTTTTTCTTTTTCTTTTTTATTATTTTATTATTTTCTATTTTTTTGCCTTATAGTCACTAGTTCCTGTTGTCTTCTTATTGTTATAAGACCAGGCTGCTAGGAGATATCGAGACAACGTAATAAATCACCAATATGTCGCATTTCCAGAAAAAAAAAAAAATCCGAAGTAAAGGAAAACTTGTCAACTTAGAGAATTAATTCTGAAATAAAGTTCTCGAAACGTCACGTGTCGTCAGGGGAAAGCCAAAGGGCTGATTCCCACATTCAGGGCGAGCTTCGATCATTTCATTGGCTGAAGAGGAACGAGGTTTATGAAGTTCTCCACCGTTAAATCTCAGGCAAAGGCCAATAGGAGATTAAGACGCTCAACGAGAAATAGGGTAACGACGTGGAAAAAATTTGATGATTTGAACCATTTATTTCTCCTGCTTCATGCATGTATATTCCGTCCATTATATTATATCAAACTTTGTTTGCATAATATGCGCTAGGTATCCCACTTGTAAAATGTTGAATTTCTAGTAAATTAGGGAACTACTGAATTCTCCACATGCTGCGCTGGTGACGGTCTGTATTTTCTTTCCTTCGTGGCTGGTCCGACGCCCGTATTGTTCTTGGTTTGATCTTCCCCTCCCAATCGCTCTTGTATAATTTCCTGCTTTGGAAATCACCTTTTCTAACCTTTCCTCTCTTCCCCGCTTCCTTTTGGTCATTTCACCTAATTATATTAACACGACCGGGGGATTGATCATTTGATTCCCTTAGCCAGTGTGGCCGTTTGGGATCGTCGGTTTGTGTTCTTTTTTGGAAATTTCGAAAGCCACAAATACAACTTTGAAGCTGCCTTTAGGCATTTCGGGATTTTTTTTTCCTGGTAGTTTCTTAGTATTCAGGTGCTACCTTTTTCTTTTCGATTATGCCGCTGTAGTCATTAATTTCCGATGTTTTAAACTCACTAGCTATTAAATAAAAAGCTGAAGGAGAAATGGAGACAACTCAACAGTCTCAATGTATCAGAAATATGTTGCATTTCAAGGATAAAATAACGTCCAATTTAGAGGAAAACTCGTTGAGCAGGAAAATTAATTTTAAATTGGATAATAACTTCTAAAAAATTCTTGTGTTGCTGGTGGAAAGCCAAAGGGAAAATTCCCATGTTCTAAGCGAGCTTCAATCATTTTATTGGCAAAAAAAAAAAATGAGGTTTATCAAGCTCTCCATGAATAAATCTTGAAACAAATTTCCAAGGTCCGTACTATGTTGCGACAGACGGAGGAGGACGTCGAGTCTTTGTTAGTGACGTATGAGGCCATTTGTTATTGTGTGCTCTAGAAATCTTTTGATAATTTTCCAATTAATCCTAAACGTTATATAGTCTATTCGGCCAGATATCCTTTATGATTAAATTGACAAATCTTCAAAAGTTTTAAAACTAAATTGATAAATTGTTAAAAAATTTAGGACTAAATTGACATAATTAAATGTTTAGGATTGAATTGCTTTTGCACAATAAGTTTAGATTTTTTTGGATGATTATCTACTAATTCAATTTCGTGGATTTCTTGAGATGGACGGCAAGTAATTCGGTTTGTGTCACCACTAATATCTCGACCTCAATGGGGTTATCAACGAAGTAGTTGATTAGTTCAAGATCACTAGAGTATCTCCAAAAAAAAAAAAAAAAAAAGACACACTCACACATATAAAAAAGTATAAAATGAAATTATGATAATGATTTCTTAATTGCTATCGCCAAGATTTCAAAAGGAGGTTCGAACTTGGAATTTCTTCTATCTAAATAGTTGTCATTTGTTGACTTTGTTTTTCCAATTTACTTCGGATTATGTGGGATTATTTTGCACGTTAGAGTCGGTCAGCGAGCGTGCCTTTTGTTGACAATGAGATATACGCAAATATATATACATATATATATATATATATATATATATATATATATATATATATATATATATGTGTATACATAAATGGGCTGTTCGTTTGTCGCAAGGGAGCACATCGTTGTTAGAGATTGTTGAAGCACGTATCGAATGGTTGGGCAACAAGTTATCTTCATAGTTTTATTCGTGAATTACATTCGAAAAGTTTAGTGTTCAAGCCAATTAAATCTTGTGAGTTCAAAATTTATTTAATTCTTTCGTAAGATTGAGAGATGTTTTTATAAAAAATTGTGACTAAACACTGCATGTGTTATTGGATGTAATTGGGGTTTGAAAAACACTTAGAATATTTGAGTGATTCGAATGTAATTGTAATCTCCGTATATTTCTTGATCTAGAGTGTTTTAAATGACGATGATCCATCTTTGCCACTTGATCCAAACATCCACATCAAGGTTGGGTGCCGCAGAAATATGGTGCTGGGAAGAGTAGCAACGAGGATGGTGGAGACCGCGCGTATATTTCTAATTTCTTTGGGTCATGGCAATGACCATGTGATGTTGCATTAATCCACACACCGAGGCAGATGGAAATTTCAAACGCAACCAATACAACTTCGAAGCCGCTCTTATGTGGCATTAGACCAAATTCATAAGACCTGTCCAAGATTAATGTTGGCTGAACAAAGAATTTTTAACACATTTCCTTTTTCTTTGTTTTTTAAAATATTTTTTAGTGTTCAGGTGTTATCATCCTTTTCTTTTCTTTTCTTTTCTTTTCTTTTCTTTTCTTTTCGCCATGCCTCTCTAGTTAAATTTCTTGTTATTTTAAATTCACTAGGCATTGGACATAAAACTGAAGGAGAAATTGAGATAACCAATTCAGCTTTAAACCTTTCGATTGGATTAATTTAATTCTAAACATTTTCATATTGATATCAATTGAGTCCATCAAGTTAATTTATGATGGAAAATGCTAACATAAATATCAATTATCTTACATGGCACAACCAGTGTTGACATGAATATTTTTATATAATATATAATAATTTTTTGAAATTTTTATTGATTTTTTCTTTTTCTTTTTTTTTCTCTTTTCCGTCTTTTTTTTTCTTTTTCTTTTTTTCCTTCTGTCTTCTTATTTTCCTTTGCCAGCTTCCGTGATGGCCAGTGGAGGTTGCATTTCTATTTTAAAAAAAATTGTGGCTCCTTCACATTTTCAAATTCACAAGAAATATAATAGAACGTCTCTCTCTCTTCCAAGCACAATTCACATGATTGCAGAGCGTTTAAAACCAGTAAAATACCAAAACGAAACACGAAGTTCATCGTATCACAAGTACCGCACTTTTCGAGGTAAGGATCATCCAGTTTGGAGGAAAATTCACCGAGTGAACGTGGACTTTGTGTTGGGAAGTGAAGACCATCGTGGACCGGGCCAAGACAAAACTGAAGGAGTTTCCGGACCTTTCGCTGGCCCATTGCAGCAGAGAATCGAACAGACCGGCTGATTGGCTTGCAAAAGCCCATAGATCTAACTATCTTTCATCAAATTGGTTATCTAGCCGTCCGCCTTCTCTATTTGATCTATTATGCACTCATGCTTTTGATGTATTTCCCCCAAACTTAGCTAAGTAAATTAATAGTATTAATTTATTTTGCCCAAAAAAAAAAAAACCGTGGACTTTTATGTTACCGACCAAAAAAAGTGGACTTTTATGTCGTGTCATGGGTGTAGTTAAATTACAAGCCAGACAAGACAACTTCTCTTGGTTTAGGTACAAAAAATTTTCTATTATAAATTTATCCTTTTGGGTTTTGTTCGATAAATTATATTTTCCATATTAGGATTATAGAAGGACCAGAATGATAATAAGTGAATGCTTTTTTTGTTATTATTTCGTCCTGTTGGGTTTTGGGGGAAATACACGTGACCTGATATCAATTGTCCTACGTGGAATGATTGACGAGGGTTTCAAGCCTCTCACCAAATCTGGATGCGGGTCAGTCAATCCTCACCAAACTTAATAAAAAAGAAAGGAAAAATAAAAAATAAGAAAGTTCATAAAATTTTTAAAAATTGTAAGAATTGTTAACGTCAGCATCAATGTCGGTCATGTCAGATACAATGGCTGACATCCACATAATAATTTCCTGCCAAAATTGATTGCAAGGACTATAGAGGCAAATTATTAAAATGTTTATAACTCAATCGGTAAAATAGAATGGCTTAGGAGTGAATTGGCATCTACGCGATAGGTTTATGACTAGTCTTGTAATTATCCTTCTAATCATGGCCAGTGAGATCTCTTCCTTTCTAGCCTTGATTGCCTGCCAGCCTCCTTTTACCTCCTTTTCTTCCCTTTTTTTTTCCCCTACACTATATGCTCTCAGTTTCATTCATTGTTCATTATTCTCCGACTTTAACTTAGAACATCAAAGTAACCCTTAATTCTTCTCAAGATTGACATAAAAATAATAAGAGAATCGAGTCGAGAGCAGCAAGTCTCCTCACCATTATCGTGGATGCACGAGAGAGAGAGAGAGAGAGAGAGAGAGAGAGAGAGAGGGGGATTCACAACATTTTGTGGGCTCGAGTTGGAAACTCAGTGGGTTTAAGGTTCATTTCCCATGTTGGGCCTTTCATCGGGCCAATTTTGAAAGGAATTCACAATCGGGGCCCATGCTTCGTCCGACGTATGTGCATGGTGCCGAAGTCCAAATGCAGACGATCCACTACCAAATTACCATCAAACAAATCCGAACATGTATCGGATATCGTTTGAACTGAAAATTGAACAACTAGCGTTGAAACCTATAGTCCAATCTCCCGTTTACAATACAGTTTGGCAAGAAAACCTAGATATCCATACATACACCACAGAGAGACACCCAACTCTTCATGTGTAAGAAAGTCGTCAGGATTATACCCATTGCCCTTGAGATCGAAGCGCATGAACTCCACTCCCAAGCTTCCAGCACCGACGACTGGGCTCTCCGACAAAGCCAAGAAACCATCACAGTCACTGTCGCCGATGCAGTACTCGAAGAGACTAAGAAAGTCATCAGGAATACACCCATAGCCACCAAGATCGGAGTGCGTTGGGGTGGACTCCCTCCCCGAACCTCCACTGCCGGCGACTGAATCAGACTGTTAGAACTAAAAAGTTTACCAGGTGCCCTGGGATGTCGGTGTGCTTATCATTGCGGTTCATTTGTAGCAGAAAGCCAAATCGGTTGCAAAGTGGTCAACAAAGGCCTAAAGAAAAAGTAGTCTCCCTTGAAACTGGCTCTAGATTCCATCTCAAGCCCTCTAGCTCTGATCTCATCAAAGTCCTTTTAATGGGCTTTTTCGGCTTTCCCTAGATCACCGAATTAGTTATTTTTCAACTCTTTATTCGTACAATCGATTCTTTTCCTATTAACACTCTATGTGCCATGTTAGGAAAGTGAAGATATAGTGCTAAATTATAAACTTCAGCTTAACATGCGGAAAAAAAAAATAGTGACGTCAATGTTAGGAGGACAAAAAAGTTTCACATCCTATCTTGTTTCAAATTGAATCCCGTATACTCTTGCTCCACGAGAAACAATACATGTACTCATATTTATATCACAAGAGAGATATCCATCTCAATCTTTAACTGCAACAACGTCGTCAGGATTATTTTTACAACCCTCAAGATCATGGGGCATGGCCTCCTCTCCTGGGCTTCCTCTGCCAACGGTCGAGCTCTCCGCAAAGTCAAGAAACCGTCACGGTGACTTGCCATTGCAATCCTTGAAGAGATAAAAAAAAAATGTCATCAAGAGTGAACTCACAAACTTTGACCGCAGGTGGCATTATATGTGCAACCCTCGAGAATGGAGTGCACAGGAGTAAACCCCAGCCAAGAACCTTCCGAAGGCCGCTTAATACTTGCATGGTTTCCTCTTTAGATGCAATTCTAAATTCTTTTTTTTTTCCTTTTTATTATTTCTTCTATTCTTGTCGTCTGTCAATCATACAAAAGTCAAAATAATCAAATCCTAAAAAGAGTGGGAATAAATACTGAACCCCTGTGCAGAATAGCACCAAAGAAGGAACACGACCATTTGATCGAACACTTTCGACTCTGAATTTTCTGCATGGACGGGTCCATAGACGAAGAAAACGAACCCAAACCTCAAAGCTGCAAAACCAGATAGAAACTGAATTAAACATGATGAGAAGGCGCTAAAAATAGCCGCACTCACATGCTAACAAGGGACCATGGAGCATATCACTTAGGCCCCATCTTTTTTGCCGAAAAATAATGGTTCAAAAAATATTTTCTTAAAAATAATCGCCTAACCGCTTACAAAATGAATAAATAAAAAACATTTTCCCATTGTTCATGACATTATGTAAATATAAATTATTATCCGTAACAAAAACGCTTTTAATTGATTAATTATTTCAAGCGATATAAACGATCTTTTTTTAGAAAAATATTTTCTAAATCATTCATTTTACGTAAAATAATGGAACAGAATGCATGTCGTTTTTTTTTTTTTATACGTTTTGTTTATATTCAAGGGAGATGGAGTTTTGATCTTGCGTGTCAACGACATCTTTTCTTTTCTTAGATTCTTGTGGGTTTTTTTTTTATCAGAAAAAAGTATATTTGAGCTTCATTACTTCACATTGTTTCTTCATAACAAAAAAAAGGAGCCTAAAAAACAATGAGGTCCCATGAAGTACTAGGAGGATTAGTAAGCCAATCTCTAAGAAGATAATTGCCTCTATAGGCCTTAATTATCTAGTGCGCTACTTTATTTGCTTTTCTTGGGCAGTGGGCTATACTCAAGTTTTCAAATTGGGCCATCTCTAATTTGCAGGCATTGACTATAGTTTCCTCCTCCCACGAAGCTTTTTCTAAGTTGTTTGACTCCACACTTGAGTTCAGCGACGTGTTCTTCCTTAGATATCGACACGCCTCCAACAAACTGAAATTCTTGTGGG
Source organism: Eucalyptus pumila (assembly GCA_016097595.1). Classification (NCBI taxonomy): domain Eukaryota; kingdom Viridiplantae; phylum Streptophyta; class Magnoliopsida; order Myrtales; family Myrtaceae; genus Eucalyptus; species Eucalyptus pumila. The sequence continues at coordinate 4,457,193 of CM027847.1, forward strand.
TTTGCCCGTGTAGAAATGCTTTTCGGATTCGCATATGAAGAATTACGACTGTATTGTCTGTCTTCGTGGATTCGCATGTCATCGGTCTATAGAGAGAGAGAGAGAGAGAGAGAGTCCGTGTGTTGTGGTGGCAAGAGGCGTTCTGGACTTTCTTTTTTTCCTTTTTTTAAGTGTCAAAATTTGGATTTTTTTTTTTTTTCGGTCCTACTTTTTTTAAGTGTCACGCTCGAAAAATTTGGGGATTTGAACCCTCACCTCCCCATTCCATTTAAGCGAACCCCCGTGTGGTTAAAATTTGGGCATTTAAGATGCAGTGTTTTTCTTTTTTTTGGAAGGATCGCTCGTGATTTCTAGTTCATTTACTTTGACATTTTCTAATTCCTGTTCATATTTACTCACTTTTTAATTTCTTGTTCTTCAATTAGGTTCATACCACCTGATGTAGAGCGAGTTTTGAACTATTTAATTCTTCATTTGGGTATGTACTTATTTCTACAGAGGTTTTTTGTCGCATAATCAATAGTATACGTTCTATCAAAGTACTATAAATTGTTCATAAGAGATCAATTACGAGAAGAAAGTATATACACGCGTCATGCACATGTAAAAAGTCCCTTGAAAATAGGAGAATATTATTACAAGATTTCTTTTCCTTTTTGGCTAAACCTTATTCTAATGAGATTATCCCCATGAGATGGAGACTCTAAGAAAATCTTTTAAGGCAATTTACTCAGCGGAGTAAAACCGAGATGTTGAAAGCAACTACAAAGGACCTGACATATCATGGGGAGGACAAAAAAGGCGTCTTTTATCCTCTGCCGTTTCTAAGAGAATCCTGTGCAATTCTGCTTCACACGACCCCGACAAGTCCGCTCAAAAGCCACCCATATCAAGAGAGACGTCCAAGTCTCCAAGTCCAGCAATGTCGTCCGGACTATATCCTCTGCCGAGGGATGAGTTTTCCGGGCAGTCACCGTCGCCGATGCAATCCTCAGAGAGATTAAGAAAGACATCCGGATTGAACTCACTACCATCAAGACCGGAGCACGTGAGGTTGGACGGACCACCGGCGGCCGAGTTGACTGGCGAAAACAAGCAACCACCATGGCTGACAGAGTCCTTCCCGCAAGCCAAAAGTGAACTAACAGAAGCTTCGAAACCCTCTAAAACGGAATCGAAGTTCTGGTCGGGCAAGATTTCAGGATCACAATCCACTTTAACTCCAGAATCACCGGCCTTAACCGATGGATTGTCCTCCCAATCCTCCAATCTCTTGCGCACATGAACGACACAGGCCTCGTACCAGTTCGCCTGTTGGCTCATAAAGAACAAGCAATCAGCTGTGTTCAATTGTCAACCGAATCCAACCGCTGTCTAAAAGGCGTAGGTGGTCCAATTCCATCTGCCAATACAGCCTAATGAGGTGCTTCTTAAAAAAAATGACTCCTGCTGGTGGAAATTCCTTAAGCTATTGCACATTGACGAGATGGGGGTGAAACATCATCGAGCGGCGGTCGTGCGACGATCGTGCGATGATCGTGCGACGGTCATGCGGCGATGATGCAGCGATGATGCGGCGATCGTGCGACAGTCACCTTGTGTGATGGATAAGGTATAGATATCTCAATTAATTGCTGAGTTCTAGATGTTGGACTGGAAAAAATATCTTGACTGGAAAAAAATACCCTAGCTATCGCAAGGGTACATTACCGTCACCTCGTGTGATGCATATACTCTCATCAGTCAAAATCGTAACTTAATGCGTAATTTGAACAGGAAAGCTTAAGCCACAAAATGACAGCGTAGGAGGCGTAAATTTTTTACTTGTTAGATTTAAATACTATTAAGAATGATTTTGTTTCACTTTTTCCAAATGCATCGTCGCATAATTGCCGCATGACTGCTGCACGACCACCGCACGATCACAGTCAAAATCGTAACTTAATGCATAATTTGAACATGAAAGGTTAAGCCACAAAATGACGGCATGGGAGATGTAAATTTTTTACTTGTTAGGTTTAAATACTATTAAGAATGGTTTTGTTTCACTTTTTCCAAACACAGATACATCGTTGCACAATCGCTGCACGACCGCCGCACGATCACCGCACACTACTCCGTGGAAAGGTCAAAGTAGCTTCCTTCTCTTTTTTGGTCGAAAAAGGAGCTTCCTTTTTCACTCGGCTCTTTCTTGGAAGGGCGAGGAAAGGGCCGTCAGACTCCATACGACGTCGAAGGCGCGCTTGCCTCTCGCTCGCTCACATTTCTGCAAGTGAATATCGGACAAAATTACACATTGGCCCCATTTATTTTCGTGATTTTGTCAATTCAAGTCGTTGCAGCCGGACATACTTATCTTTACTACCTACTCTTCGGGGGAAAAGAGATGGAACTTGTAATCCACGTTCCAGTCCTTTTCGTGAAAACTCTGTAATTGGTAATTTCTGATAAACGATCTTCAACTTTGTAATAACATAATTTTTTTTTTTTTTTTAGAAAATTTGCGTGACAATGTTAGTTTTTATAGCAATATCCATCTTCTTCTTCTTGTACAACAACGTAAAAGAAGAAGAAGAAGAGCATAAGGTATAGATATCTCAATTAATTCGTGAGTTCTAGATGTTGGACTGGAAAAAATATCTTGACTGGAAAAAAATACCCTAGCTATCGTAAGGGTACATTACCGTCACCTCGTGTGATGGATATACTCTCATCAGTCAAAATCGTAACTTAATGTGTAGTTTGAACAGGAAAGGTTAAGCCACAAAATGATGGCATGGGAGGCATAAATATTTTACTTGTTAGGTTTAAATACTATTAAGAGTTGTTTTGTTTCACTTTTTCCAAACACAGATACATCGTCGCACAATCGCCGCACAACCGTCGCATGATCGATGCACAACCGCTGCACGATCGCTGCTCGATAACGTTTCACCCCCACACTTATTAACAGCTGCAAGCATATCGTCGATCGGGGCATGAGGACCCCTCTCCAAAGCTCAAACAGCCGACTGCCGAGTCTACGACGAAGTCATGGAGCAATCGAGGTTGGAGAGGATAGTGATATCCTCGAACTGATCACAAACCTCATCGAAACCCAACCCACAAACCTGGGATCCAGGCGCATGGGGCTGGAATCGATTTCTGAACTTTCACTAGACCCGTTAAACGGGTGGGTCGGGTCAGGTTTGGGTCGGGTCATAAATGGTCCAACCCAAAGCGACCCATTTAACCCGTTTATAACCCATTTATTGCAGTGCAAATTTTTTGACCCATACCCGACCCGACCTATACCCAACCCATACCCGACCCATTTAACAAAACATAAAAAAGCTTATATATATATATATATATATATTAAAATGGTATTGCTAACATGATTTTATACAATACAAATTTAAAAAATAATTATTTAAAAAATCGAATTTTAATTATTTTTTTTATTTTTTAAAATTATTTTTTAAATTATTTTTTATTAAAAAAATTAAAATTTTAATTATTTTTAATTTTCTTTTTCTCTTTTCTCTTTTCTTTTTTTTTTTTTCTTCTTCCTCTTCTTTGGCCGGCCGCCGGCCACGACGACGGCCGGCGACCGGCCACAGCGAAGCCGGCTCGCCGGCTCGCCACGGCGAGCTCGCCCCTCGCCGGATCTCGGCGAGGTTGGATCCTCGCCCGACGCCGGCGAGTTCGAGTCTCGCCCGTCGACGAGGCTCGGGCCTCGCCGAACATCGGCAAGGCCTCCGCCTCGCCCGGATCGGCAAGGCTCGAGCCTCGCCGGACGTCGGCGAGGCCTTCGCCGCCGATCCGGCAAGCTTCGCCGGCGTCGGGGCGAGCTCGAGCTCGCCCTCGCCGGATCCGGCGAGGCTCGGGCCTCAACGGACGTCGGCGAGGCCTCCGCCTCGCCGGATCGCCGAGCTCAAGGCTCGCCAGATCGACGAGGCTCGAGCCTCGCCGAACGTCGGCGAGGCCTTCGCCGCTCGCCAGATCCGGGCGAGATCGAGGCTCGCCGGCGTCCGGGCGAGCTCGAGCTCGCCCCTCGCCAGATCTCGGCGAGGCTCGAGCCTCGCCCGACGTCGGCGAGTTCGCGTCTCACCGGATCGGCGAGGCTCGAGCCTTGCCTCGACGCCGGCGAGTTCGCGTCTCGCCAGATCGGCGAGGCTCGAGCCTCGCCGGTGTCGGCAAGGCCTCCGCTGGCCCAGATCCGGCGAGCTCGAGGCTCGCCTGGCCGGTCGCCGGCCATCGCCGTGCCGGCGACCGGAGTTAGAAGAAAGAAAGAAAAAATCATTATAATTTTGATTTTTATAAAAAAAATTGTAAAATTAAAGAGAAAGAGAGAGATAATGAGGTTTTGAGTGAAAAATGGGTTGATAAATGGGTCATAAACGGGTCAGAGAGCTTACCCGTTTAAAACCCATATATCTTAGTGTTTACCCATTAAAACTTATTATGGGTGCTTTATAAGATAAAGCTTGACCCATTAATGACCCATTTAACTATAAATGGGTCCATAAATGGGTTGCACAACCCATTTAACACCTCTAACTTTCACCGCCAAAGGCTGAGTTGACCAGAGGAGTCGAGAGATTGTGATCATTCAAAACTTCAGGATCACGACCAAATCCAATTCCGGAATCATCACCGGCATGGTCCTTAACCAATAGGTTGTTCTCCAAACCCATCCGCTTGCTACGTAGAAAGTTGATGGCAACCTGGTGCTTCATGATCAATAAGGTGCAGTCCTCCACTGTCGTGCAAGAATTACACTCTTTCTCCGCCCAGTCCAGCCACTCGTTTGGACACATTGGCAGCTCCTCATCGTCCTGGCGACAGAGGCACTCGGAGATTACCTCTTTGAAGGAGGGTTTTCCGAAAGAGCGTAAATTGCCAGTGGCGGAGATTATGGCGAGGGCGACAGGATCGCCGACGAGTACGTGGAACTCCTCGGCTTTTTTAAAGAGGCCCTTGCTCCTCTTACAGTGCGTTGCGGATCGGGTCTTCGATATATTTGATGTCTGTCTGCCGGCTCAGGGCCATTGATAGTGGAGCAGATGGCGAATGTTTTTTACTTGGAGAGAGAGAGACTGTTGGGGCGAGGGCGGGGGCGTTTATTGGTTTTCTTGGTTTACTTGGAGTGAGGGAGAGTTATGTATGCACGGTCCTCGAGTTTCTGTGAGAGAGAGAGAAGGGGTTGGAAACAATGAAAAGAAAGTGCAGCTTCGTGATGCACAGCTAGCACGGGAAGATGCTATTTATAGGAGGGGAGCAACATGAACGACACAAGCCTCGTACCAGTTTGGAATAGAAATAGCACGGGAAGATGCTATTTTTATTTATGGAATAAACTTGTACTCCATAAATAGGTTTGGAATAGAAATCAAAAATAAAAAAATTTTACTTTTCTATTTCTAAAACAGAAATGAAAAATAAAAACTTTTTTCATTATTTACCCTCGTTATTAGTCAATTGCTCATCCGTCGTCACCGGCTACCGTATGTCACCACTGCCCACCGTTGGTCACCGATTGCTGACCGTTGCCGCCACACCGGAAAATGAGAAATTTTGTTTCGTTATCAAACAAATAGGGAAAGCTAAAGGGCTAATTCCTACATTCTCGTCGAGATTCGATTGTTTCATTGGCCAAAAAGGAAAGAAGTTTATGAAGTTCTCCACCATTAAATCTCGAAACAAGTTCCCAATGTCCATCTCCCATCGTGACGGAGGAGGACGTTGTCGAGTCCTTGATCGTGAAGTACACAGCCGTTCGTGATTGTGCGCGCAAGGTGGATATAGAGAATTACAGACATTCACAGTAGGAGTAGTAAACAAGTAAACAAGTAAAGGCCAATAGGATATTAAGGGTGCGCATGATAACGTTTCTATTCCGGAGAACTATTTCTTTTCATAAATAGTTTTTTTTCTATTTCTATTCCGAGAACAATTTTTGAATAAAATAAGGTGTTTGGTAATTATACAAAATTTATATTATTGTCATAGAAAAAGAATAAAAATGCGTTTGATAAAAATTTATAATTTTTTGTATTTATCTGTTTTTTCTCCTTATTCACGGACCGTTGACCACCACCATACAACCGCTGTACGATCACCGGACGATCGTCGCACAACCGCCGACCGCCGCTGGGATCACACAGCCGCCGCCACGACCGATTGATCCGCCGCCGACGATCAGCTGTATGATCGTCGCACAACCGTCGCACAACTGCTGCACAACCGCCACCGCAAGATTACTGCCCACAGCCCACCGGCCGCGGGAGGGAGCAGTGGCTGGTGAGTTGTGGGCGGCGGTCTTACGGCAGCGGTCAACAGCGATGGTCGGCGGTCATGCAGCAGCAAGCGGCGGTCGTGCAACGGTTGGTGATGGCAGCTTGCTGGTGGACGGTGGCAATTGTCGACCGGTGGGCTACGGCGGCGGCAATCGTCGCCAGCGATTGGCTATCGACGGTGGCCGCAGGCGGCAAGAGGTGGCCGACGGTTGGCAGGCGGCTGGCGGTGGCCACAATAAGGAAGAAGAACAAAAGAAAAATAGAAAAAAAAAAAAGAAAAAAAAATTATTTCTAGAAATTGTTCTCGGGAACTATTTTTTTTTTTTGTTTCTTGTTTCTGTTTCAAATCTATTCTCCAGCCACTTTTCTATTTCAAAGAATTTAGAACGAGAAGGGTCTCTAGATTTATATTTACCAAAATTTCAGTACATATCAAATTGATTACATGATTTGATTGATAATCACTCGGTGCAAATCATTAATTAGACTAGGGTTTTGGCGTTTAGTCGTTTGACTACATGATAAAGCATTGTTAAGATTGCGTAATATCGAAGGAAACAGAGATGAATCTGTCATTTCTCCACATTAAATTAATGGTGTCCAATGTCATCGTTACCAAAGCCAAAGAAATGTCCTGGAAGAGGAGGAGCTCGTCAAGGTATTTAGGTTCCATTCATTTCGCAAAAATATTTTCCAAAAGAAATATTTTCTAAATTTTCTAGTTGTTCATTTCACAAAAAAAAAAAAATGAATTGAATTGGGAAAACATTTCCCATGAAGGGAAAAAAAAAAGTCTTCTAAAATGAGAGAATATTTTTCACTTTTCAAATAAGGGAAAACATTTTCTTCATTCACTCTCTCTTATCTCACACTCCTATCAATCCCGACTTCTTTATTTTTTGTATTTTTAACTTTTTAAAAAATATAAAATTTTATTATTTTTCTTTTTCTTATTTTCCTTTTCTTTTTCCTTGGCCGATTGCTAGCCACACGACAAGAAGCAACCGGCCAAAGGCGACCTCGAGCTTGTTAGTGAGCTCGGCAACGAGCTAGGTCACCTTTGGCCGGTCACAGTTGCCGCATGGCCTCGACTAGCCAAGGAAGAAGAAGGGGACAAAAAAAAAATGTATAAGGAAGATTAAAAAATTTAAAAATCGTTTTTTAGAAAAATAAGAATGAAATAAAGAAAATAAAAAAATTATTAAAATAAGTGCTCGGAGGAAAATCAAATCAAATTTTCCAAATTGAACGGCAGAAAATATTTTCTAGTTAATTTTCAAGTTTCACCCGAATGCTGAAAAATATAATTATTTTTTTGAAAAATGACTTCTTCAAAAACATTTTCCGAAAAATGAACAAAGCCTTACACGTAAATGGCAAGCTGAAGATGAATATGCGGCAGGACTCAACAGAGAATCTGGACAAAGAAGAGAGACTTCACACATGCTTCTGTTTCACGAAGGAAATTGAGACGGCATAGTCTAGGTTAAACCTTACAATACAGATAAATATGCCAAGTACGACAAATAATAAACCATCTAGGAATTGACACGTGGCAATCGAGCTCATATGTTTGAAAAATTTTCTCTCTCTCTCACACGCTCTACTCTCGATCTTTGCAAACCCCACGCCTAAATCCCACTCTCCCTCTAAACCCTTCGCTCATGCCCAACTCACGACTAGCTCTGCTCTCTCCAGTCCGATGGATCACGCCACTGCCATCGCCACTGCCTCTGCCACCGCCTCTGATCCATCTCTGGCAACAACTTCTCGACGCATTCGACCTCCGGGGACTTTGAAATTGTGGCTAGCATGCCGGACTTATTGTACACGGCGTAGAACCCATCTCCTCGCCTACGACGTGCCAATTTAGGGGCGAATTTTAGCGAAGGTTCTAGAGAGAGAAGGGGTGGAGGACTGATGGAGAGCAGAGCACAAGAGAGGGGAGAAAAAGACAATTTTTTTTTATAAATGGATCTAGTTACCACGTCTCAATTTTCGGTTGGTTTGTTATATATTCTTGTTGACATTTGAATTTTTGTCGATATTTTAAGTATATATTTATTTTATGAAAATATTTAAAAAATTGTAGATATAAAAAGTAGAAAAAAAAATGAATAAAAATAGGTGAGATAAAAATGAATATCTATATATATCAAGTGGGCCGGACACACCGGCCCACTCTTTTTTTAAACTTTCGGCCCCCTAACATCCCTCTCCCTTGGCCCATCATATTTTCGGCCCAATTTCTTTCTTTCTTTAAACCCACGATGTGAGCCCAAGAAGGAAAGGGAAAGGACAATGTAAGGGCCAACCCATGCCTTCCTCTTCTTTGCACACGCGCTGCCCCTGGTCCCCCTGGAGCACAGCGTCTGCGGCGTGAGAAAAATGACAGAAGGTTGTGAAGGAGCGTCCGTGAGCGAGAGTGGAGTGACGAGCTGTGATGTGTGCAAGCCTCGACAGCTTGGAGTCAGGTGGCTTTGTCAAAAGAGACTGAAGATAGAAGCCGATGGTCGACTCAATAGGTCGGAGCGACTCTCCTCCGACCACCACGCTTGTCTTGAGTCTCGACTATTCATTTGTTACGTAAAATGTAATCATAAAGTCCTGGATCGTAACATTTCCGACATTCTAGCAGTTGGAGTTTTAAGGTCTTTTTACCAACGTTAGGAGCACTAACAGACCCCTATTACATTGACCCTACGTGTGCTAGTGACATTCTAGAGAACATTCAGCTCCACCTTCTAAATGCAATCCCCTACTCAATGATGGCCCATGCTAAGAATTTCCATCTGAGGTCGTTTCCAGATGGTCGTTCAACAATGAAGTGTTTCGACTCTATTTCTCTCGTGCTGCACCCTCCCGGTGATTTCCAGGCATTAATCCGCTCTTGAGACTCTTGTTTGGCACTTTATTTTTATACAGCTTCTTCAGTGGGCCTAGATCTATAAAATTTGGTTGAATCAATAACAATGCATAATTCTATACTTTTGCCATTATCATGGTTCAATGTGCTACACTAGGGATCATCTCGTAAAATTATATGTAGACAAAACCAACCTAAATTTCTAAATAGTCATTTTACACTAAACAATCATATATCTGGTTTATGAGCTATAATTTCCTCCAACCACGACTAATGGTTGTTAGAGGACAATTTCGTGAGATTTGATAAGAACACTGTCGAATTGTTTTAAAAATTTAAGTTATTAAATAAATGCATGATTTAATATTTAAATATTCTAACACTCCCCTCATGCTTAATCTGGTCATTTTGCCTAGTACTAATTACTAGAGAATATCATTAGAGGTATAATTAGATATCAAGGATATTATTTAATATTTCGTGATTCGTAAGGTAGCTAATTTCCTAACCTACACATATTGTTCGGGTATAAATACCCTTCTCTACTTATAAAGTCAAGCCAATTAAGTGAAGATGTAGGGTTTATTCGTTTCGCGGAAAATGACTTCCAGGAAAACGTTTTCCGGATTTTTGGCGTTCGTTTCATCGAAAATGAACTAGTCAAGGAAAATGTTTTCCATCATTGGAAAAAACAACCTTTAAAAGTGAGGAAAAAAACGTTTTCCATAACTTCTTCCATCTTACTTCTTTTTATTAATATATTTTCGTTTTATTTTTATGCTTTCTTTTTCTTTTTTCTTTTTATTTTAAATCGAGTTTCTATTTTTTTTCCTTTTCTTTTCATCTTCTTCTTTGGCGGCGGCGGCGGACCGGCCGCAAGCCGGCCCGAGCCGGGCGAAGCCTCACCCTAGGCCGGCGAGGCTCCGCCTAGCCCAATCCGGCGAAGCCAAGATCGGGCCTTGCCAAATTGGGCAAGACAGGCTCTCGCCCGCTTGGGCGGAGCTCGCGGCTCACCGAGCTCTTTGCCCGGATCTGGGCGAGCTCGTGGCTCGCTAGAGCCCGGCAAAGCTCACGGCAAGCTCGGGCGAGATTGACCGAGCCTCGAGCTCACTAAATCTGGCCACCGGGTCTTGGTCAGCCGCCGGGAAGTCAGCCATCATCAGGCAAGAAGGAGGCGACGGCGACAGAAGGAGGAGCAAGAAGGAGGAGCAAGAAGGAGGAGGAAGGAAAAGAAAAAGAAAAAAAAAAAAAGAAAGAAATAATAATAAATAATTCGATTTTTAAAAATATAAATAATTAAAAATTCATTTTTTTAAAATATATATAATAAAATTAATTTTTTGGTCAATTAAAAATATTAAAATTCAATTTTTGATAATTTTCCCAAACAATTAAATTAGCTAACTAACGGTAAAAAATATTTTCCATTCAAAGTTTAGGTTTTGACCGAACACTGAAAAATAGAGTCATTTTCTTGGAAAATGACTTCTAAAAAAAAAATGTTTTCCGGAACGTGATATTTTTTTTTAAACAAACGGACCCTTCTCTACTCATTTTCTCTCCTTTCTTTACACTTCCTCTCACTGCTCTTGTGATCAATGGATAGTAAGTTATAAACATTGTCTACGTGTAAAATTACCAAATTATAAATATAAGTAACATCTATTATTATACACCACTAAACATATTGATTGTTGGAGGGAACTTCGAAAAACACGGTCCGATAATTACTGTTATCATCCATTCCCATTTATCCAAACATTATCAAAGATTATCACTTATACGCGATTCACTAGCATTTTAACATTATCAAAGATTATCACATACGCATGATTCACTAGCATTTAAACATTCTTAGCTTAATATGATTTGGTGTAGACCACATTATGGTTCTATGTAAGACCAATTACAAAATCTGAATCCTGCGTTTCAAAGCCAATAGGAATTTGACGCATAGATGAATAATAATCATCCGTAAGCAAAGGTAAATATCATTTTTTTTTTCTATAAAAAAATGTGTGAATATAGCTTTTCTGAGAATGGTATACTAATGTAAATAACTTGCTATGCCTCGGGAAGAACTTCCAGGAAATATCATAGTTGCAGGAGAAGCTCATTACTAGATAAATAAATATTCTTTGCATATCCCTTATACAACCTGCACTATTGGCCATTTTGACAGATACTTTCACATCAAAGTGCTCTGCTCACAGAGTGAGCAACAGTGACTATTAGGCTCATACTTCCCAGTGCAGAATCAACAAAAGATCTCCGCATATATTTCAGGCCTTGCATGCAGCAAACATATACCAGCAACATCTAAGATCTATTGTGAACCTTGAGTTGTGCAAAGATTCTCTAATTGTGTACGTCAGTAATGCTCCCGCCATAGAAGTCATGGTGCACATGCCTTTTCGCACAAATTAAAGAGCTCATCATCCCTTGTTATGTCATCACTTTCAGCATTTGACAGATTCTCTGGAGCCGTTTCTGCTATAAAAGTTTTCAGCAACACGTTGGAGGCAATCACCTTGACACCCCCTTCATAAAAATGAAGAAGCGAACAGGAAAAAAAAATTAGTTATCCATGCCGAATTCAACATGAGAAGCCGAAGATTTAAAATCGCCCTTTCCTGAGTCGGGCCCATGTGAGAGCTGCAACTGCAGCTCCTCCCAAGTGAGCCGATCCGGATATCTCACTGTCTCCCTGAACCAACCAAAAATGTAGGATTACAACTCCAGACTTGTTGGTCCAAAAAAATTATACAAGTTTACAGGCACTTAGTACACAACAGATTCAGAAAATTTCCTGAGATGGCAGAGGACAGTTTCTGACACTCGTGCACTAAGAGTCTCTCTTTTTCTTTGACAAAAAAGCCGACACTTCGTTAGTAACTTGATAAGTTACAAGCGATAATTTGCAATATTATTCACAAGTTGCAAGCTATTCTAAATTCAGAATTAATATGCTCATGCTGCTATATTAGCAAGAGTGCTCATTCCCGACCATCACCAAGGACATCTCTTTAAAAACTACTCTGAGTTCTAAATTAGGAGAATGTATATCACTGATACACCACATCATTGAAGATGTGGTGTAACATTGATTCACGTATCTTAATGTTCACAATTGTTCAAAGAAATCAGCACACTTGATATCATCGTTGCTGGAGATACTTCTTTATAAGATTTGATAAAATCATGCTTTACACTAGTTATCCTATCACTATGCATCAATCATGACAACACCGCAACATATCATTCATTCATCTAGATCCAATCGAGGGATTAACTGACCAAAATGTTGATCATCATAGAAAGACACAGGTAATTCAGCAAAAAAACTAGCTGATCCTATAGAAAGTAAAAAACAAAAATAAAAAATAAAAAAAGAATCAATGCATACCTGGATTATCCTCAACACATCTTTGCCGACCAGAAAAATTCCCTAACAAGTAATTAATGTTTGATTTAGAGAGAGATTGAAACTAACCTCCCGAATAACGACATTTTTATCAAAACCACAGAAGAATTACCAGTAAGATGGCAGGAACTGGAATGATAAAGTCGAAGTAGAGTGTGGCTTTTGGAAAGAGAAATATATCAAGTAGCATGATAGCATTGACAGCTCCACTAGCCCCCTAAAGGATATCATAAGTCAGATAAAACTCAAGTATTCAACACGCCAGTTGAATTACAGAACAGTTGCAGGTTTAGAGATTATTCCCTAAACTGTTTCCCCAGGATCTTCCAGAAAATGATATCACACACTTGCAGCACCAAGAAGTATGCTTTACTTCTGATCATGTCTATGAGCATTATTTCGGATTATAGATAATGCACCTCAACATGATGTGTGGAATATAAGAAGGGAAAATGACACAAACGGTCCCTGAACTTTGGCTAAATGTGCAATGTGGTATGAACTTTTAATTTGTTCAATGTGGTCCCTAAACTTTTAAAATTTGTCCAATGTAGTTCCTAAACTTTTGGTACATGTTTAAACTAGTCCCTAGATTGTATAAAAATGTTTAATGTTGTCCTTCATTAAATTAAGTTCAAGAACCACATTGAACATTTTCATATAGTCCAGAGACTAGTTTGAGCATGTACTAAAAATTCAGAGATCACATTAAATAAATTAGAAGTTCAGGGATCATATTGAACAAATTGAAAGTTTATGGACCACTTTTCACATTGGGCCAAAGTTCAGGGACCATTTATCCTATTATCCCATATAAGAAGCACTATTTTATGTTTTGGGACCGGAAACTACAATCACCTATCTCAAAGTAAAGCGTGACTTTTCTAGACCTATTCACATTGTCAGCATACTCACATTCAAAAATAAACTTAAAGTGGACAGGATGTGACTGGTGGATTTACATAAATTATTGTCAATCTCTATATTAGTTGCTCTATTTACACATACCAATCCTGGCATTCTTGAAGGGTCTATGCTGAACATTCCTTGACTCTGCAAAGTTTGAGGTAATCAAAATTTGCATTAACTACAAGTCCACAAAATAATTCTGCACAGATTTCCATAAATTCAGTTTACCTTTGACTGTGAATGCATGAAAGCATGGTGCACCAAATAGAATATTGAACCACCAAAAGCCCCAGCCAGATACAACTTTAACAAGAATTCTGGTCCGAAATTTCTCCCAATCTAACCATACAACCATTTAAAAGGTACGTAATTAATCAGAGAAAAAAAACACAAGATATTATCCACAAAATAGAAAAATCAAACAACAAATGTAAGGTATCTACTTATGCTGAGGCACAAGACCACAAACGGTACAATTCTACCTAACATATTTCAGAAAAAAAAAGGTCCCCATCGTAACCATAAACTGAAGAGAAAGAAATCTCTATCTGCCTCTCTCTGTCCCTCCCTCTAGAAAACTTGCCCATTCTTCCATGAAAATTGCATAAAAGTTACAGTCTTTCTGTCGTGAAAGCTTTAGAATCTAGATTAACACAAGCATTGTATAGTCATAAAAAAATGAAAGCTTTTAAGGGAAAAAGGCATCTTATCTGAAAGGAAATAAGAAGATGAAATGGTGTTAAGCCATACATTGTACCCAAAAAAGTAAAGTCCAATCATGTTGTAGATTAAATGCTCCATAGTCATATGGCTGAAAGCAGAAGTTATCAGCGTGTGCAGACGACCGCTATTAAAGTTGTCTAAGGAAATCTGCTCGAAAGAATCAAGTATTAAGTTAGATTGAGAAATGAAAATTTATAATTTAGATCAGCACCTTCAGCTCTGGTCTCATTGGAGACCTTTCATATTAGGACGGAGATCTTACAGTGAAGTTTTTCATCATAAAACTACGATCACCAATCTGCCATAGCATAAAAACAGCAACATTGGTAATTATCAGCCCCAGAACCACATTGTCAACTGTTAGCCTTCTAAACCATGATTTCCTGCAGATGGGAAGACAAAAATACCCTGGAAAATTATGCTTTAGCTACACAAACCTACAATCAAGTGAACTTGAATGATAATAATATGTTTCCACAGGATTGTCGAAACCGCAAATCCTAACCCAGGAAAGTCAATGAACGCTCAGTTGTACAGCCCTAGAAAGCAGCTTAAGCAGTGGCCCTCACCTTGAGTTAGGTTTGCTATGAGGGCTAATAGAAACACTTACAAAGCATTCTTTTAAAGTGGCCATTAATTTCTCATCAATAAGTGGCACCAGACAAAGCAACCACCTAAAATACTGTATCCGACTAGCCTTCCCTTTCTCTGTCTGTCACCTAGGCTAAGAAATAATAGAATTTACGAGTTTGCTACAATCTTCCTTTTCATTTTCTTGCACTATACCATTGACTCTCTAATTGTTAAGCATGCCCCAAAGCTGCCATATGCTGCACGCAGATCACAAAGAGGACAGCTAAAACCATTGATTCATTTATATTTTCATCGCAAGCGTTGAGAAATCCACATTCCCTATCCTTACGCCTAATGTTGAAACTCACCCCTCTGACAACTATATTTGGTTTGAGTCCTATCCTAATAGTGCAACAGGCAAATCATGATCCAATTAGAATATGAGACTGAACTTGGATGGCAAATCGTAAATTTATATTCCAAAACAATTCAAGGTTGCAAATTTCCTTTCATACTTCGCAAGTTGAATATTTCCTTGGACTGATATGACTCTCTTCTCTGCTTTGGCTTTTTCTGGAACATGAAGATGACATTATATTGCAAGAAGCGGAACTAAACAAAAATAAGGGAACGGATATTCACCCTTTTCATTTATTTGCCCCTTACATAAGAATTAGAATCCAATGAATATAGTTAGTCTGAAAGTGGGTTTGGCTCATAGCCGTTTTCAGTAGCAAGACAGGGACAAACACAGTCATCTCTCTTCATTGGTCCACTCGGTAATGGAAGCCCCCGAAATCCCAAGCAAAAAGAAAATGCAGAGGATCCATCACCAGATTCCCGTCAAACAAATCCGAAATTTGTTAGATATAATCTGAACTGAAAAATTGAACAACCACCGTAGAAACCCGTTACCAAATCTCTATGTAATCATCATTATCTCGCCTCTAGAGATACAAAACCCAACAAAGATCAAGAATTCCCCAAAACCAAGAATGACAAAACAGAGAATCACTCGGGAACACTGACCAGCCTCGTCTATAGGAGTCGAAACCGCCGCCGAATCCCGAACGCGAGTTGAAAGGCGAGGGCGCCCGGAAAAACCCAGCTCTGGAATTCGCGAGGCTCTTGAGCGGCGACCCGAGAAGGGCATTCGAGTAAGCCGGCGCCGGGGCGTTTCTCGCCAGGAGCCGCCATGATGGGTTGTCGGGGAAGAAGGAAAGGGGCGAAGAGAAGCCGAGCTCCGCGCGGCCCGGCCCGGCGACGGCGGAGGAGGCGCAGAGGCGAGAATGGCGAAGAGACGAAGACGTCGAGGCGGCGGAGGCGGTGGCGGCGGCGGTGCCCGAGAGCTTTCTCGAGAGGCTGGAAGCGAGCTTGAGAGAGACGAGCCTCTGCATCGTTCCTCTGGATCGAAAGTGCGTTTCGTTTGAATCAAGAATTTCAATTCAGAGAGTACAGAGTCATTTCACTGTGCAAGTTTTGGTTTTTTTTTCTGGGTGTTGATTTTGGGCACGACCGAAATTAAGGTTTGAGGAACTTTTGTTCTTGAATGTAAGCGTTGTGCAATGCCGGCTTGATAGAATAATCAAAAGTGAAAAAGAATAAAGATATTATTAATATCATAAAAAGTCTTAAATTGATATATCTCTAATAAATTTACTCTAAATTAATTTTTTATTAAAATAACTTTGAACAAATTTACTCTTCATTAAATTTTACTAAATTAAATTAATATTACAAAAACTATAAATTAAGACGCTTTATGATAAACGGGATGGCCGAAATCCTAAATTGGTACTGGCGTGCCATTAATCGTCATATATTATCTAACTAACAAAAGGTAAATATAACAAATTGAAATTGAATATTTTCTAAAAATTGAAAACACAAGGTCTTGGAAAGCAAGCACAAACATTTGGCTTAATGAAAGTGTCTAGACCTTAGATGAATGTGTTGGATTTCTAGTTGAAAAAATCATAAAAAAATCTACTTTTTGTCGCCTTATCTTTGTTATTTCCTTGACCGGGTTCTTGTCCTCTTTGCTTTTCTACTCATAGTTAAACACAATGTATAATCGAATTTCTCTAACTCAAAATTAATTTGGTCAAATTCAACCGGCTCACCCTCGAAGTAAGACACAAATTAAATAGTGCTTACACGAACACCAACACAAGTTTTAGACTATGATTGGATTAACTTTGATTTATTTGTCTTTGATGCTTCCGTTGTCCTTTATTCATGATTGGCATTAAGGTTGTGCAACCAAATTAGATCACCTTGAAAATTGATCCAATTTCAAGTTCCCATTGGAAACCGGTTCAATTTTTAGTTCCAAATTTTTGGAATTAGTTAGAATTAATCCGATTCTCAAATGAAAAATCACTTGGAATCGATTATCAAATTAATAAAGTTTAAAAACCATAACTTATCTTATGACATCATTTTCTCTTTCTCTATTTATTCGCTCCTTTTAACTTCACTTAAACAATTCATAACTCACTCTCTCTCTCTCTCCCCCCCCCCCCTCTTTGCTCACTTGCGGCTTGCTCTCACTTATTTCTAACTCACCTTCATTTGCTTGCCCTTTTTCATATTTTACTTTGAACCATTTTATTGTTAATTTATTTTACCATAAAAAATGAAACAAAATAAAGGAACACAAAAAATAATGGGTTCTTAGATAAACCATGAAACTAGACTGAGAAAAAATGATAAGTTTTAAGGCAAATATGATAACCGATTTTAATATAATAGATTCTAAGTTTCAAATCTAGAATCTACCCGCCCCGGAAACAATTGCCCAAGTTGATGTCCTGGGCCTCTTCTATTGGAGTTGGATTTGGACAAATTCCATGTAAAATGGATTTGATTGGACATTTTGTGTAAATAATAGGCTTTAATTAATAAAAAAAAGTTATAAATATAGGGACTCCATTACAATAGTAATAAAAGAGAGAATTTTTGGTTAAAAGAATTTTAAAAACACTGTAGCTTCTCAATTGAGCTCGCTGCGCATCTTGAACGGCGGCGACGAAATCGAGGCGGCGGTTCGCGGCGGAGAGCGCCGCCGGGAGCTCGGTACCCACGTACAGCTGAACCTGCAGCAGGCCATCATCGCGCAAAGCGAGCTCAGACCAGAAGAAAACGGAGCCCCATCATCCTCTTTTGACCAGATGAGGCCGCGGCTGCAATTGCTGGCGTTTCGTCGAACGGGCCGCCGCTGTTTCTCCGGAAGAGTCGGCGGCGACTCCTCCGGCCCGAACCCACGATTCCTTTCGCCGTCCCAGCGCGGGAAGCAGGCCTCCCTGGCGAGTCTCTTCCAAAGGTACGGCCTTTCTCCGTCCCAGTCGCCTGATTTCCTCGCGAAGAACCGGTTCTTGCTCGATGCCAGCTTGCACGACACCGAAAGATCACTGAGCATTTTGTCCTCGCTCAAGATACCCAATGAACTGGTGGTCTCCGTGATGGGTCGGTGTCCCGGGGTTTTGGAACATGAGTTCCTGAGGAAATGGGAGGTGGTGTTTCGGGAGTTTGGCTTTCTTGGTGTTTCCCCTGCTGGCATTATAAGTACCCTCCAGTTTTCTAGGAAATTCAATGTCGGTCCGGAGAGGTTCGGTAGTCTATTCAAGGTTTTGAAGGGTTTAGGAGTTCGGGATTACACTTATTGCAGGATATTGGAGGAGTTTCCTGGAGTTATTGCAATGGGGGAGAGTGAAATTTCGGGGAAAGTCGAGTTCTTGGAGGGAATCGGCATACCAAAAGCTGCGGTGGACGGTGTGTTTCGCACTTTTCCTGGCATTTTGGGATTGAGTGTGGAGGGTCGATTGAAGCCACTGATTCTTGAGTTTAGGCATTTAGGTTTTGATAAAAGTGTGGCTCGGGACGAGATTCTTAGAGAGCCCAGAGTTCTCGGCATGGAACTTGGGGAACTCTCGCGTTGCTGGGAACTGCTACGGACTTTAAAATGCCGAGAGACGATTAAGGAAAAGATTTTAAGGGGAGGTGAATTCAAAGCTGGGTTCGAAGTGAAATTGAGACTCGACTGCTTGTGCAGGCATGGTTTGATTCGCAGAGATGCTTTCAAAGTGTTGTGGAAAGAGCCGAGGTTGATTGTATATCAGATAGGGGAGATTGAGAGGAAGATTGATTTCTTGTTGAGCGATATGAACTATGAAGTGGAGTGTCTAGTCGAGGTGCCTGAGTTTTTAGGTGTGAATTTTGAAAAACAAATCCTTCCTCGATACAATGTGATCAAGTACTTAAGATCCGTTGGGGGACTAGGCGATCCAGTAGGCTTGCAAAATTTGATAAAGCCTAGCACACTTAAATTTTATAACTTATATGTCAAGCCATATCCAGAGTGCGAAAAGATTTTCAGATGTGAAGCAGACAAAGCTGAGAAGCAGCATCCAGTGGGGCTGTGGAAGATCTTCAAACCACAAAAGTATCCCCAGTCCAAGGATGATGCAGAAAACATAAAGTCCTTTATGGAGTTGGGTGGTTAGGATGGGACAGTTGTAGCCTCTCATCCATTATTATACTTCAAACTGAGGATCGTGAATGGTTCACATCTATTTGAAACATCTACAGGTATGAAAATCAACTTTACACAGGACACAGCGTGTTTGACATCTTCTGAAGTCAGAACAGTTCTTTAGAACCTTGATCTAACCAGAGTAGGAATTGGCACGTGGATGTTACATCTCTAGGTACTGCATGAGCATGGTCATTTCTAATCGGGGTCCAGCACTTAATTGTTGCATCTCTAGGAAATACATCATCACCATGTATCAGTTTGTTCTTGCCAATGCGGAGGAGACGTTGAACAAGACACATTCTGCCCTTCCTTATTCTGGTCAAGCTGTTTTTTTTGGTGAATATTCTGGTCAAGTTGTTTATATACTACTTTCTGCAAAACTATGTGAAACTTATAAAATGAGTAAAAAGTCATTATGTAACACGATATTGATGACAATTATGCAGCTGGATTGTGAAAAAAATTTTGATTTTCCAGTTTAAATCCGTGGCACTAATTTCATAGATATGTTTAGCCCTAAACTCTTGTCCTTTGTCTTGCAATTTATTATCTTGTCAAATTTTGTCTCATGAAGCTGCTCCTTGTTTACTTTACCTTATCAATTTTCATAAGCTGGCATTGCTCCCGTAGCGAAGTTTATTGTTGTAAAATCTTTTGGTGAGGATGTCAATTCTGTTGCAGGTATGAAGCCTTTCAGAAAGAAATTTGACATGCCTGGTCCTGAAACTGTTGCTTTAGTGGGAACTATTAGACTAGATACGTTAGTTTTAATACATTTCTGATGAAGTTGTTTGTGATATTCATGTTTATCACGGCTTACATATCTGTATCTTTACTTCTATGAAACAGTACTCAGTGGACAAACTCTCTTGTTATTATTGTTTCTAAGTTCACTATATTCTTGATGTTTTTCTTGGAATTTGTATTGAGTATCGAGGTATCAAGAAAATAACCAAGTATATACAAATCATGAAATGCGATGGATTTATTACTGTTCAGCAAGTGTATTATTGATGATAGATATCAATAGGCGCAGCTCCTGAGACTCATGTAGGAGTAGCTTTGCATGTGGTCTTATCATTTTAAGGCTTCTTAGAGTGTTGTGTCCTTTCTCCAAGCAGGATAGACTGATTGAATAATTCTTGCAAGTGACAATGTGAGCTTAATAACTGGGCAGGATTTTTCTTTATATTGCTTTTCATCATTTGCAGCTTTATTTACTAACTTTTGATGGCCCATATACACCTATGACTGTGCTGTCAGCCTGATTAAATGTCCATAAGTGCAATGCACCCTAGAGACATGGTCTTTAATCTACTACATAATTAGATTGGACTATGTAGGCTTTTTCCTCAAATTAAGATAATTTGTTGAATATTCTCTCTGCTTAGACCTGATAGACCTGATCCGGTTGTTTAGTCTGCTCAATCCCATTACAGTATATGTTGATGGGTTTTCAGTTGTTTTCATAACAGACTTCTTACGACAGATGCAAGGGAAATTTCAAATGGTGGTTGTCAGGCATCCTGGCCAAGCCATTCAGGTTTTCATGACTCCTCAATGTTATATTGCTTTTTAGTCTAGATTTGTCTTTACGATATTCAAAGTTCTATTTTGGACCATATACAAGAAGATGTACCTGATACGCTAGTCTGATGGTTAACTTTATTTCTCACAACAGAATAGCCCTCATGGAATCGAGGTAAAACTATGCGGAGCTTTTAGCTTTTTGCGTTGAGACATTGTTATTGCTATCTCATTACTCCAATTGTATGGAGGTGCTTCCTGAATTATGTAGAAAATGATGATTTAATGCATGAAAAAGCGAATTGGGAGCTAATATGAAGCAGATGAATTTGTTTAATCTACTGAGTAGTCTCTTACAAAAAGGAAAAAACCAACGAATACTCAAGTGGAGTCACCTGTAAATGCTGTTGTAGCTCGTGGTGTCAAATTTACTAGCATGGCTAGGAAATCTGACCTTACCTAACTGTGACTCAAACTGGTAGTTTTGGTTCACCACTCGAAAGACTTTTTCCGGTCGGGTCAGAAGATTCAATTTCAGGGTCTGGAAACCGGTAGAAGTACTCTGTTCAGTTTGGGTGACGGGAGAAACCCGTACCAATTTGTTGACTGGGTATACTGTTAAAAATTCCAATTTTAGGCAAAACAAAAGGGAAAAATATTTGGATTTTTCGGACTAGTTCTATCTGAAATGCAGTTGAATTTGACTTGGTTATCGAACAAATGAGCCGCATAGTGAAGCGAAGTGGCCAATCGCTTTGACATCACTTGGGTTCAAGCGACCATTGACTGGCACTTTTTGCCGAGCTGGGATGACCACATTCTAATTTCTGACGCATTCAGTTATTGCAGCAGTCATTTGCTTAACATTATGCTGTTATACACTGCAGGTCCCGGGGATTCGGCCGTGGAGATCTTGAATCTAGAGCGCCCTTGATGGCTGAAGGCTGCAAATACAATATCCACGCATCCTGTTGGTCTGGTTGGGCTCGTCAAATAGTTCTTCTAAGGAAAAAAGATAAATAATTCTCCAATTTTGGTCTAATATGTAGTATCATTTTGAACTTTTAATTTGTTTAATGCGGTCTTTGAATTTTGATCCAATGCATAATATTATTTTTGAACTTTTAATTTATTTAACGTAGCCCATAAAATTTAGTTTAATATTCAATGTGATTCTTACACTTTTGAATTTCTTTATATAGTTTAGGGGTTATATTGAACATTTACTCATGGTTTAGGGACCACATCAAATAAATTGAAATGTCTAGGATAACATCCCACACTGAATCAAGGTTTAAAGGTCACACTAAATAGATTAAAAGTTTGAGAATAATACTGCACATTCAACCAAAATTTAGAGACTGTTCGTGCCTTTCTACTAACAAGCGCAACCCGAGTAGCCTAATTAATCAATTGAACCAGATTGTGGTGTATTTCTATATTTGGTGACTTGCCTTAATATCAAAATCAAGCAACCCCCAGCCTATTCTCCCAGTGGAGACCTAAGCAGATTCCTCAAGTATGGCAAATATAGTTGACAACCAAATTCCCATAGGAACACATAACCTGTATACAAGGCAACACCTTAGGCTCGTTTAATTGTCCAAATTTGCATTGGGATACCATATGATAAAGTAAGATTAGAAAGGATCATAGAATATCCATTATATGTTTGGTGCACCTAAGATAGGATTGAAAATCTTTAAAAACAAGCCGTTCCATCTCCACCCGCCACTTCCAACACTTCCCTTAGCGCGGCAAATCTGCCATCCCGTTTGTCGGCCCTTGATCGTCTTCCTCATGGCCGCCATTGTCTATTGCACTCCTTTATGAAGGCAGGTGGGGACTGCGTTTCGCACCAACCCCCTCCAGTTCCAATCCCCAGCTCGAACAATTTTCCTGTTTGTTTTTTGGTAATTGATTCTTGTATATGGCTAACTTTGCCGATCTTGTCATTCTTGATTTGGACGGTTTAATCCCCTTCAACTTCAATGGAGATTGAACAGATTTGGAAGGACATTGCGTTTTCCGTCTGGTTAAGGAGTAGATCCTGGTTAATGATGGTGGCGTTTGCCAAGTAGAGCTGAGTGCAATACTTTGATCGTCCTGGAAGAAGTTTTGGTAAGCAAATGAATTGGTTGCCTTCTGGAATTTTGGTTAAATGGGTTCACGTCAAACTCAGTCAAATTGCAATTGATTGGTTCTTGGGTAAGATATGGAAGAAAATGCTTTGTTTTTATCAGTTCTGGTGAGGCCCGGATTGGCGCAGGCAGCAATGGATGCTATATTTGGCTTCAGAGAAGAGAGGCTGCAGAATGTGGTTATGAGTTATGCCCCTGAAAGATGGACCGGCAGATGGGTTGAATCCATAGTCGATGGAAAACTCGATTTAGGTTTTAACCATCGGCGGTGGTCGGTGGTGATAATCATCGCGCATGGTCGGAAGGGATGATGATTAGCATTTTTTACAATTTTTTTAATCCAATTCAGATTTATTTCATCCCCTATCTTAATTTTTTTTTTCCGGCATTTTGTTCAAGTTTATCCAATTCAAAGGATATTGCCAAACACAGGGTATGATAATTTGTTATCCTATTTAGATTCAAATTTGTACCCCAAATGCAATTTTAAAGTATGTTTCCAACATACTTATGAAAGTAATTCCAAGCACATACACATTCTTCATCCGTGCCATTACCCCTTCTTCTAATAAGGGCAACTTGAGTGGCCCGATTAGTCTATCAAATCGGATGGGGTGTACTTCCATATTCGAACAACCAAATTCCCTTATGGACACACATCCTCCATACAAGACAATAGCTATAAGTATGTTGCCAAAGTACACATGAGAGCATTTCCAAGCATGTACACATTCTCCATCCATGCCATTACCCCTTCTTCTAAAAAACAGCAATCCAAGGGTGTACTTCCATATTCGAAAAACCACATTTCCATATGAACACACATCCTCCTTAGAAAACAATAACTTAAACAGACCAAATTTCCATATGGATGCATCCTCCATACAAGGCAATTGCGTTAAGTATGTTGCCAAAGTGCATATGAGAGCATTCTCAGGCATATACACATTCTCCATTCGTGCCATTATAGTGCCATTACCACTTATTCTAATAAATGGCAATCCGAGTGGCCCCAATTAGTCAATCGAATCAAATCGATGGTGTACTTCCGTATTCGAACAACCACATTCCCGTATGGACACACATCCTCCTTAGAAGGCAACAACATAAGCAACCGAATTTCCATATCGACACACATCCCCATGCAAAGCAACAGCTAAGTATGTTACCAAAGTATGCATGAGAGCATTTTCCCACCGGACCACGCACTTTCCACGCAGGGCCACACACTTTCGGAAAGTCCTACGACTTCAGCGCTTGCAACGGCGGCCATGGAAGCGCCCGGCTCGAGTTGTACGAGCTGCTCAGCGTGTTCAAATGGGGCGATCACTTCCCTCTTCTGCGCTTGCTGGATTTGCAGGGCATGAGGAGGAGGCGTCGCAAGCTCTTCGTGGGCGGGATCATTGAGGATCACAGGATAAAGAGGAGGCTGAAGGTGAGAGGAATGAGGAAGACGAGAGCTCTGGAGATTTCGTCGACGTCTTGCTTGACTTAGAGGAAGGAGAACCGTCTCAGTGACTCCGACATGATTGCTTTTCTCTGGGTAAGTCCTTTTTTGACTGCTTTCCAAATTTAAATTATAATACATCGTCTGTTTTGCTCCATTTTTCTACGAGAAAAACCATATGTTTCAGATTAGAGTTAGCTTTTCCAAGGTCTCGAGTCATGTCTGATTCGTGCTTAAGAAGACGTGCGATTGAAAACTTCGTGGTTGGGAATATTTTTGGCGTTCGATGCATTTGCCTCTTGTTTATCTACTGCGGCATGTTCCTTTTGTTCGTTTGTTATTTCCTGTCGGCGATCTCATACGGTGCACTGCAAGTGTGTTTACCGTTTTGATGAAGGCGAAAAGATGAAATCTTTTTTTCTGGTCTTGTTTCGATCAGGAAATAATCTTCAGAGGCACCGACAGCGTGGCCGTCCTCCTGGAGTGGATTCTCGCCAAAATGATTCTCCACCCAGATATCCAAGCCAAAGCCTGGTCCGTGATCGACACCGCCCTCGGCTCAGCCCGGCCTGTCGATGACTCCGACCTCCCGAAAACTCCGGTACCTTCGGGCCATCGTCATGGAAACCCTAAGGATGCGCCCGCCGGGTCCGCTCCTGTCCTGGCCCAGGCTCGCCATCCGTGACACCCACGTCGGCAGCCATTTCATCCCGGCCGGGACCACGGCCATGGTGAACATGTGGGCCATAACCCATGACGAGGCGGTTTGGGCCGACCCGGAAGAGTTCAAGCCGGAGAGGTTTTTGGAGGAGGCCGGGGGCAGCGATTTTCCGATCATGGGCTCAGACCTGAGGCTCGCTCCATTCGGTTCCGCAAGGAGGGTCTGCCCCGGCAAAGCCATGGGGCTGGCCACGGTGGAGCTCTGGCTTGCCCAGCTGCTGCAGAACTACAAATGGGTCGGTCCGCATCGCAGGGAGGACTTGTCCGAGTACCGGAATCTGTCAATGGAGACGAAAGAGCCCTTGGTCCGTAAGGCCATTCCTGGGGTTCGGGTTTGATTGAGCTGAGTTTGTTGCGAATGATGGATTGGTAGGAGGGTCTGCACCATAGTTTTGCTAGCTCTCTATCGAGAGGTCAAAAAAGACTAGTTCGTTTGTTTGCGAATGGCACAATTAAACTTCCATTTTCTTCTGCTTTCTCTTTTTTCCTCTTGGGCTCCGATTGTTTCACAAAAAATAAATTTACAGGAAAATATTTTTATCATTTTTCAACATCTGATTTGTTTGATAAAAAGAGTTAACAAAAAATGGTGCGCTTACTTGAGTAAAAGTGTTTTTCAAAAATTAATTTTCCAAACTTTTACCATTGGTTGGTCGAAAATGATTAATCAACCGAAAATATTTTTCGGTCAACGAAAAATTAATGTATTAAATTAGAGAAGTGAAAACACATTTCCGAGGTTTTTTTTTTTTTTTTTTTGGTCAGTCCTACTCTATTCCTACTCTACACTCACGGACTGTATGACCCCGCCTCTTGCGGGCGTGGGAGTCGCAACCCACGCTCGAAACTTACGCCCCTACCCCCATCCCCGAGAGGTGGGGATTTGAACCCTCACCTCCCCCTTCCATATTGGAAGCACACAGGCGAACCCCGGTGGTTCACTTTTCCGAGGTAAGCAACTACTTTTTTTTCTTCTTCAAAAACATATCTGAAAAATGTTACCATAAAAAATTAAAAATTACAAAAGAGAAACAAACAGATTTTCACTGCGCTCATTGCCATTGCCATGTTCACTACCTTTCCTCTTTCCTCTTCGCACGTCCGAGCACCGCTACAAACGTCTCTCTCTGTCGCTCTGAAACTCCAGCAACCATGGAGGTCACTAGACTCGCACGATCACAGATCTAAATAGCACTAGCCAAACGACCTCCATTGAAGCAAATTGACGGAGCATTACTCCTACAAATCTCTCACTCCGTGAAACTCAAGCATAGCCATGGAAGTCTTGGAGTCACCAAGCCACACCACCATGGCCATGGAGGTCGCCAGTCTCGAGCGACCACAGATCTGGATAGCGCGAGCCTGGCAACCTCCATTAAAGTAAATCGACAGAGCACTGCTCCTACAAACGTCTTTCTCTGTCACTTCAAAACTCGAGCACAGCCATGGACGTCACAAAGGTCATGGAGTCACCGGGTCACGCCATCGTGGCCATGGAGGTTGCTGGGCTCACGCTACCCCAATCTGTGGTCGCGTGAGGCTGTGGTCGCGTGAGGCTGGCGACCTCCAATGAAGCCAATCGACGGAGGTTGTGCCCTTTGCGGCCAAGGCTCATGAACTTCGCGCATAGTGACCGAGGTAGAGAGGGGGAGGGAGGGAGGGAGGGAGGGAGAGGGATGGACGCAACAATGACTCCGATGGACTGGTGTGGAAGGCGAATGGCAGCTGGATAGCGAGGGCTTATGGCGGTGATGGTCGGGTGGTGACACGGCTACGGGTGAGTGGCAGATCTATGCAGCCTAGGGCGAGGTGGGGAAGAAGAGGGAATAGAAAAAGCAGAAAAAAGAGCGAGAAAAGGGAAAAATATGGAGCACATCTCAACCATTGAGGAGTTGCTCAACGGTTGTGCTGTGTTTTCCTAAAATGTTCGAAATCATTTTTCAACGGGTTAATAACATAAAAAAATCTCAATTAATATGTCTTTGACAAATTTATCATAAACTGATATACTTATAATAAATTTACTTTTTGTCAGTTTTCGTTAAATTTTACCGTCAAATTACTTATAGTTAGGAAAAGTGCCAAAAAAGTCCTAAACATTTTGGCTTTGTGCCGATTTAGTCCTAAACCTTTTTACGTTGTGCCAATTCAGTCCTTTCCGGCCAATTTTGACCGGATTTTTGCTATTTGGACGCCGGCCAGGCCGACGTGCTTTGATCACTATGACGTGTACAATTTTAATATTTTTTTAATAATTTTTTATTTTTTAAATTTTTCTCTTTTTATTTTTATTCTTTTCTTTTTTCTTTTTCTTTTTTCTGCTCATCTTCTTCCTCAAGCCGGTCGCCGGAGCTCGGCGACCGGGCGAGGTCGAGGTCGACCTCGCCGGCCACCTCGCCGGGGCCGCGAGGGCGGCCTCGCCCGCCCTCGAGGCACAGGCGGCGAGGCTCGCCCTCGCCGGATCGCAAGAGCCTCGCCCGATCGGCAAGGGTCGAGCTTCGCCCACGACCTGCGAGGGCGAGCCTCACTAGCTCCTCCTCGCTGGATCCGGCGAGGTCGAGCCCGCCGGCCGTGGGCGGGCTCGACCCCTCGCGGATCCGGCGTGAGGTGGCCGGCGAGGTCAAGACCTCGCATTTGTCGCCTCCCCGGCCGGTCGCCGAGCTACGCGACCGACCGGAGGAAGAAGATGAGCAGAAAAAAAAGAATAAAAGAAAATTAATAAAAATAATAAATAATTCCAAAAATATTAAAATACTATTAAAAGTTGTACACGTCCCGATCGGGCCACGTCGGCCCGGCGTCCAATCAACAAAATCCGGCCAAAATTGGCCGGAAATGACTAAATTGGCACAACATAAAAATGTTTAGGACTAAATCGGCACCAAAAAAAGGTTTAGGACTAAATCGGCACAAAGCTAAAAGGTTTAGGACTTTTTGGCACTTTTCCCTATGATAGTTAATGGATGTACAGATTTGGTGTTTAACTCTCCATTTGTCACAAGTGTACTAATTTTGTTGTTTTTCGTGTTATTAATCCAATTTAATGAAAACTAACGGATGGTAAATTTATCACAAACGTACCAGTTTAGGATTTTTGAAGGTCAAAGTATTAATTTATGGTAAATTTGCCACATATACACCAATCTGGAATTTTTTGAGATTTTTCATGATATTAACCTTTTTACAAATTATATCCAAACAATAAAAAAAATACATTTTTAGTCACATATTACCAAACAAAGGAAAATGCTATAAAATGATTAATTAGAAAATATTTTCCTTTACTTTTACCATGAAGTTTTCCCTCAAACAAATGCACCGTAAGCTAAATTCAAAAAATAAAAGTTTTTCTCTTTAAAAAATCGGAAATCATTTTTTAAAATATAACTAGGTATCAATGCTTGACCTTTGTTATCAGCATGTGCAAACAATCATTCTTAGCGTTGTCTAAGGAGATCTACATTCGATTCACTTGGATTGCAAAAATTTATAATTTAGATCCACGCACAAGTCAAGTCGGGTCTTATTGGAGACTTTTAGTTCTAGGACAAAGATCTTACAGCGAAGGTTTTCATCACAAACTACAGCCTGCGATCTACCGTAGCACAAAAACAAAAAGCATTTGCAATAAACAGCCCCCAAGCCGTGTTGTCAACTATTATCCTTCTGAACCAGGAATTCCAGCAAATGGGAAGATAAAATCTTAACCTATTATATTATAAGTTTCGGGTTTCAAGAAATAAAGAATTTGTTCTAGCGAGTAGGTTATTTATTCCAAGTGGAACCTATACAAAGCCTGAAAATCTGAAACCTTGAACCCCTGTTTACAGTCTAACTTTAGTTCAGCAAGTATTTGGTGCTGACCAAACCACGTGAGCAGAAAGAGAACTGGTCCAATAGTGCAGTAGTTTAGGGCGCGCATGTTTTTATTTCTCGTTCTTTTTTCGTTAGAAAAAAAAAAAAAAAGTGTTTTGTTAGGGGAACAATTTTTGAATAAAAACGCGTTTGGTAAACTTGTTCCGGAAATAAAAAATGAACAGAAACACGTTTGGTAAATTTTATTCTTTTTTTGTTTCTTTTAATTTTTTAATATTTTTATTTTTATTTTTAAATTTTTCCTTTCTTTTTTATTTTTTATTTTTTCGGCCGGTCGCCGGCCTCGGCGGCCGGCCGATGGGGCCGGCCTCGCCTTGGCCGGGCGAGCTCGGGCTCACCAGATCCAGCGAGGCCGAGCGTCGCTAGCCCCGGCGAGGTCGCCGACTCTCGACGGCGTCGCCGGCCCTCGATGGCTGGTCACCAGCCATGGTCGAGGCCGGCGACCGACGAAAGAAAAAAAAAGAAAAAAAGAAGAAGAAAAGAAGAAGAGAAGAAGAAGAAAGAGAAGAGAAACATTTCTTCAAAATTGTTTCTGAAACAAGAAGTAAAAATTTTTTGTTTCTTTTTTTTGTTCCTATTTTGTTCCGGGAACAAAAAAAAAAAACAAAAACAAAAACGCAACCAAAAAAAGCGTTTCTTTCTTTTTTTGTTCGAGAACAAAAAAAAAAAAAGTGTTCAAGAACAGAAATAAAGAACAAAAACATGCAGGCCCTTATTGACTGGTCCAATAGTGCAGTAGTTTATTGACTTTTTTGCCCAACCTTCGCTTAGTCCATTGCTCCAGGACTCAGAATAAGATTCCTGATTGGGTCGCCAAAGCCCAACTCCGCAACACTCATCCTCTCTATCGGGCCTCATTTATCCCACCACCTCTCTTGGAATTCTTATGTTTTCGAAGCACATCTACATTTCCTTTTTGCAATTAAATGATCTTTTACCGACCCAAAAAAAATAAAATAATAAAAGGAAACTTCAGATTTTTCTTTTAAGGAAAACATTCATTAAGGATTATCCGATATACATGATTCGTTAGCATTTAACTTTTTCAAAGTTGTTCGGTGTACACAGAAAGCACTATTTCAAAGCATAACGACAATAATAAGACCAGTTTACAAATTTTGAATTTTATGTTTCAAACCCAATAGGATATTGAGTATAGACAAGCCGAAGAGACTGTTATAATCTGTGACAAGGGAAAAGCTCTTGGAAAACTCAGAAAAAGTGCTTGATACCTTACGAGCTAGAGTTATCGACTAAGCGCAAGAACAACCCGACCAATTAGTCGAAACAACAACGCATGGGTTATAATTACCTGTAAATGAGAAAATTTGTGTTCCCCTCCCATCAGAGGTCGGGTAGGAGAGATTTGCCTTTAAGCTGGAAGGTTGTTTAGATGCTCCGCATATTCAAAAGCCCAGCACATCTCGACCCTTAAATCATTGAAATCTACGCAGAACCCATGCGATCCAAAAGATGAGATCCATCCGGTTCGTGCGCACCTAAAGGCGAATAGCTTTTCAGAGAATCGTTGGATGTTTCTAGTAAACAGACCAATTATAAATGCTCTCTCACCTGGAAGAGATGGCCTCTAACCCCCCATGGTGGCAGAAACCCTAACCCTCCAAACCCACCTTAAACCCTAATCCCCTAATACAGTTTCCCTTTCTCATTGTCTTCGTAAAACCCTACCCCACCTTTGGCGAATGCTCTACTTATTTCCTTCATTGAAGGTGGAGTCAGTCCCCCTGAAGTGCAGCAACCCCAACGACTTAGGTGAGGACTTGTTGCTCTCTACAACTCTCGGACCTCTCCACGCACTCAGCTGCAAGGAACAATGGAGGAATAGTAGTTAGTGGAAGCCCGTCTCGATCTGATAAGCAAGAGACTAGGTAACCTCTGGTCTGAAAACAAATAAGCAATGCTAGATGATTCTGTTACAGAACAGCAAATGATGGACTGCCACCTCACCCTTTTTGGGCAACTGTTCTCAAAACCAGCTATTAACATCCAAGCTTTTTTGAATACAATGAAGAAGGCTTGGTGCACGGACAAATTCTAAGTCCAGGATTGTTCGCCTTCACATTTAAATATGAAACTGAAAAGGAAAGGGTATTGGTGGGATCATGGTGCTTTGCTAATCATTTATTAGTATTGAAGCAATGGGAAGAAAACATCACCGCCCCCCGCCCCCAAAAAAAAAAAAAAAAAAAATCAAAATCGTCGCACCTTTTTCCACCGTCCTTTCTGGGTTCAAATATATAGACTACCTTATGAATTATCCACAGAGAAGGGGTTACACACCGCAGCTTCTGTCCCGGGTTAGTTGATGTGATAAAGGCTGATGATAGAAGTTTCACAGCCTCTAGAATGGACAAGGTAAGGGTAACTCTAAAGCTGGATGACCCTCTTTTACCAAGTACTATTATAATTTTGAAAGCGCAGAAACACTGGGTGGATTTTAAATACGAAAGACTATCAAATTTCTGTTCCTCATGTGGGCGAATAGGGCACTATGCTAAGCATTGTGAGCCGGTTCCGTTTGATGAGGATTAACATCGTCCATTCTAGAAACTCTTTAATGGCGAAAGGGATGAGGAAGTGTTTGAGGAAGAAATTGTTCTAGAATCTTCTGCTTTGTTGATGCGGGACCCAAGAGAAAACATTAACAGCCTCAAATGGGAGAAAATTCAAAAGGAGAGAATAAACAAAGGTAACTTGGACAAAGGAAAGTCCCCTGCGCTGTATCATGGACAAGCAAAAAACCAGGGACCGATCCTGTTACTCACGGGACCAAGTAATGCTCGGGCAGACCAGATTCCCCTTCCAAACATGTTGTAGGCTGGAAATCTAAAGACAAAGCCAAAAACTTGTAAGGTCTCAGGTAGCTAGAAAGCAAGATGCCAAAAGAATGACCCTCTTGTATCTGATGAAATGATGTTACTGGACACCACGATCCAGATTTCTGGAAATTCCAAAGAATGGGCTTTGGTGGAAAGCCTGAATACGCCACCAAGGGACAAATGAACTTTGTATGCTAGAACTATCAGGGGTTGGGCACAACCTTGACAGTCCAAGAATTGAGAGCCTTAGTGGCTCAAGAAAGGCCCAATGTTTTGTTCTTAATAGAGACGAAAAATCAGAACCAGTGGTACAAATGCTGAAAAGGAGACTGAATTTTCAGAATTTATTTGTGGTGAACCCAGTAGGTATCCCCGCGGCAAGGTGGGGTGGGTGGGGGCTGTTGGAACAATGAAGCTTCAATCACAGTTGATTTGGCTGCACTGGAGTTTTTGGATTTGACATGTAAGGATTTACTTAACAGAAGCACCATAAGAGTTACTTTCATTCATGCTACAACAAACTTCCAACAGAGGGTTCATCTCTGGAACTACTTGACAAACATCAGCTCTTATAACACTTGTCTATGGATTTCTATGGGGGAATTTTAACGAAGTTCTCTATCATTGGGAGAAAGTTGGGAAGAGGCCTCCTGAGTACTATCGAATGAATGCGTTTCGAGACTTCTTGAATAACTGTTCGTTAGTGGATTTGGAGCATAAAAGCTGTCTTTCACCTGGGCTAATAACAGAGGAGTAGAATTTGTGAAAGAGAGACTGGACAGAGTTTTATGCAATATTGAGTGGAGAGTCCTATTCCCTAAGGCTGAAGCTTTCACCTTGCCGGCAGTTAGTCTGACCACAGTCCCATTCTACTATCTTTATTTGCTGATCCAGTTAAACGGAAAAAGGGAGATCAAATTCGAGGCCTGCTAGTTAGAAGAGGAGGAATGCAGAAGAATTATAAAAGAAGCCTGGGAGGCTCCGGACCTGGTGGGAAAAAGCCTAGTAGTGAGACAAATGGATGTGAAATAGAATCTCTAACAAGATGAAGTAGGGAGAAATACTCAAATGGGCAGAAAATGATAAGAGAGTTGAAGGAGCTGCGGTGCATAACTAATTATCAACACCTCAGTCAAGAATCGGGAAGAGCCAAAGAGTTGAAGGAAAAAAAAAACCATTGAAGAGATTTGGAGACAAGAGGAGAAGTATTAGGGGATGTGCTCTCGTATAAATTGGCTAAAGTTGGGGGGAGGGGGTAAAAAACAAAATACTTCCACACAACGACCATACAAATAAGGCAGAGAAATAGAATTTCCGTGCTAAAAAATTCAGATGTGGGTAAGAAACCCTAGCCAGTTGAAGCAGATGATCCTGAATTACTACGGGATTTGTATAAATCAGTAGGAGCAAGAAACTTGCAGCCTTTGCTTGACATTTGCCCCAGTTTGGTCACGGAACAGATGAATCACAGCCTGATTGAGAAAGTCACCATGGATGAAGTTAAAGCAACTCTTTTCCAGCTTGGAGAAGCAAAAGCGCCAGCCCTGTTGGCCTCAATGGCCAATTCTACCGGCACTATTGGGAAACTCTTAAACAAGAGATTTTTGACAAGATAGAGGAATTCTTTATTTCAGGGAGGATGCAACCAAGTTTAAACAAGACTCACATATTGCTTGTGCCTAAAATGCAAAACCCAGAAAAGCTTAGACCATTTCAGACCCATCAGCCTCTACAATTTTGCCTTTAAGATTATTTCAAAAATCTTGGCGAATAGATTAAAACCATGGCTTCCAGTCTTGATTAAGGAGAAGCAAAGTGCCTTTGTGGGAAGTCGACTAATCCAAGATAATATTATGATTGTCCAAGAGGTCCTTCACCAGCTAAGGATCCAGAAGAGGGAAAAAATGATTTCAAGCCTTTCTTAAGTTAGACATGAGGAAAGCCTATGATCAAATTGAGTGGGACTTCTTGGAAGCAAGTTTAATGAAGATGGGGTTTGATGAGAGGTGGGTTAATTGGATAATGTAATGAGTGACAACATCTCTCAATGCAAAGTTCAATGGTGAACCCTTACTTTTTTCCCACCCACAAGGGGCATAAGGCAAGGGGATCCCCATTCCCCTTATCTATTCATATTGGTTACTAACTTCATGTCTATCCTAATGTCAAAAGCAATAGAAGATGAAAGTATCAAAGGGATTAGGCTGAATAGAAGTTGCCCAACATTACCCCACTTACTCTTTGCTAATGATTCTATCTTTTTCCTAGGTGGATCAGTGTTGGAATGCCAAAACTTGGTGAATATCCTATATCAATATTGCTATGCAACTGGACAGGAGATTAGTCCGAACAAATTGGGGATTTTCTTTAGCACTAGCTATCCGCAAAGGCTGAGAAGTAACATGGCAAAAGCACTACAAATCCCGGAAATTGCAAAAACAGGGAAATACCTTGGAATCCCATCTGATTGGGGAGCATCCAAGAAGCAAATGTTTGCTTAGATATTAGCTAGGGTAAATTCCAGATTAGAATGATGGAAGGAAAAACTTATGTCAAGAGTGGGAAAGGAAATTCTCATTAAAACGGTGGTTCAAGCATTACCTTAACACGCCATGTCGATCTTTAAAATTCCAGCATCTATATGTCGTGCCATTGAACTAAAAATAGCTCAACTTTGATGGAGAAGTAATGGCTCAAAATCTGGGCTACATTGGAAGAGGTGGGAAGGGCTGAAAGCAAGGAAAGATGTTGAGGGCTAGGGGTTTAGAGACCTAATGTCCTTCAACAAGGCCATGCTTGGGAAGCAGGCATGGAGATTAACCCAACAACCGATGACATTATGGAGCAAAATCTTTAAGGGTCTTTATTTCCCTCGGAGGAACTTCATGCAGACAGTGAAAGGCTCTTGACCATGTTGGGGATAAAAAAGCCTTATTATGGGCAGAGACGCAATTGCTGATTCGGTTATGTTGTCAGTGGGGACAAGTGAACATGTTAACATCAGAGAAGATAAATGGTTAAAGAGGGGAATCATAGGAGGACCAGCAAACAAGAATGACTCCAAAATAGTTAGCAAGCTGATCAATGGAGAGGAAAATGCATGGAATGAACAGGTGATACAGGGACTCCGTGGTGACCAAATAGCGAATGAAGTACTAACAATCTCTTTGAGAAACAATGTTTTAGAAGACAAAATTGTGTGGACAGGAACTAAGTCCAGTGATTTTTCAAGTGAAAAGTGCCTACAATGTTATCAGAACAGAAGCCACAAAACCAAACAGCAATCAAACATCAACCTCCTTTCAGCCCCCACAGATGCTGTGGAACAGAATTTGGCATATGTTATCCCCCCAAAAAATAAAATCTTTTGTCTGGAGCTTATGTAAAAATGCCCTTTCTACTAAGGACAACTTGTTTGGTAGGAGAATTGCACCTGACCCCTCGTGCCCAATCTGTCGAAGCCTCCTAGAGACTAGTGAGCATCTGTTCTTGCTTTGCCCTTGGACGAAGCTTATCTGGGAGAATCTGGCCCTGCAAATCAATATTCAAAGCCATGGTTTAACCTGTGTAGAAGAGTGGCTATTGGGTTTTGTCAGAAATCAAGGAAATTCACCGAAATTTGAACTGGTCTCAGGAGTTCTTTGGCTTATCTCGGGAAGACACGAAACAGCACCGTATTCCGAGGTCTCCAACCAGAGTCATCTGGTATCATTCAATCCTCCCAGAATCTGCTAAAAAATTATGCGAAATGGAATGAGAGATGAAATTAATGAGAGAGGAAATTTCAAAGGGAATCAGTGCAAGAACCCCAGTGCTCCCATTGGGGCGGATTGAGATTGGAAACCGCTGATAAAGGAAGCTTTAAAAGTAAATATCGACGGAGCTTACTCACTGGGCTCAACCGAAGGTATTGTAGCCTGCATTGTGTGCAACGCTGCCGGATCTTTGGTCAACGGCTTTGCTAGATCAGTGAGAGCTGCATCAGCATATCAGACGGAAACCCTTGCTTTTGTCCACACACTGTACTTTCTCTCTCCTCGAAGAAGTCTTAAACTGGAGCTCAACTCTGACTGCTTGAATTTAATTTCCTCTTTGAAGTCTGCTGATCAGCGAGGGTGGAAGAGCGAGCACCTATCACCAAAGCTTCTGATCCGTTGTCTTGCTTTCCAGATATTAAAATCGAGTTTTAAAATGACTTGCTATGCATTGGGACATAAATCTTCCAAGAAATATGGCAATTGCAAGAGAGCTTACTACTAGATAATTCAAATAAGTATTCTTTGCATATCCCAATACAACCTCTACTGTTGCCATCTCGACGGATACTTTCAAATCGAAGTGCTCTGCTAACAGAGTGAGAAACAATGACTTTTAGGCTGATACTTCCTGGTGTAAAATCAACAAAAGATCTCCACAAATATTTCTGTCCATGTATGCAGCAAACATATATCGATGACAACAAAGAGCCATTGTGAACTCCGATTCCTGCAAAGATTATCTATTAGTGTACGTCAGTAATGCTCCCGCCATAGTAGTCATGGTGCACACACCTTTTCACACAGATTAGAGAGCTCGTCATCCATTGTTATGTCAGCTCTTTCAGCATTTGACAAATGCCAGCTGCTGTATAAATTTTCAGCAGCACCTTGGAGGCAATCACCTTGACCGCCCACTTCAAAAAAATGAAGAAGCACAATAGGGAAAAAAAATCAGTTATGCGAACCGAAATCAACATGAGCAGTGGAAGATTTAAAACCGCCCTATCCCAAGTCAGCCTCAGGTGATTGCTGCAATTGCAGCTCCTAAGTGAGCCGATCCCAATATCTCACTGCCTCCCTGCACCAACCAAAAATATATGATTACAACTCCAGACGTTTTGGTCCAAAACAATTATACCAGCTTACCAGTAAGATGGCAGAAACGGGAACGATAAAGTTACAGTAGAGTGTGGCTTTTGGAAAAAGAAATATATCAAGCAGCACGACAGCATTGACAGCTCCATTAGCCTGCCAAAAGGACATCACAAGTCAGATACATCTGGAAGTGCATCAATGTGCTCAGCTGGAGTGAGCAACAAGGACTATTAGGCAAATACTTCCCAGTGCAAAATCAACAATAGATCTCCGCAAATGAAATTTCTTCAGCTGCTACTGCTTCTTCTTCTTCTTCTTCTTCTTCCCCAGTTCCCGGATCTACTAGTCCTTGTGGAAGAAGAACAATGGGTGAAGACTGTGTCTGCAATTTGAGAGAAATCAAACAGGACGAGCCTTGATCCTTGATTTTTGGACGAAGTTGAATCGGGCCTGCGTGTTCATTCGAGCCAACACAAGTAAATCCACATTCCGGACATATTCAAGGTCGCAAATTTCCATGTTTCATATTTTACAAATTGAACGTTTCCTTGGAACATAAATATGGCATTTCAACGTCAAGAAGAAACCTAGAAATCACGAGCGAAAAAGAAATAGCAGCATGTCAAGGGATGCCAGCACCCTCCCTGGCCTTCATAACAACCTCCTCTGCAGTGGTGCCGATGATCTTGTTAGCATGTTTCAACTCTACGCAGGAATAATTTCCATCTGCATCCCGAGTCGGTTATTCTCTTATCGGACACGGGGAAGCAGAGCATAAATAGTATGGAAAGGGTTTGCCTCTTCCAAACATCAAAAGAATTCCAACCGATCCAATATTATGTGGGAGATGCTTATGCATTAAACTATATAGATCGGTGCCCCTTATTAAGAATAAGACACAGAAATCCACAGGCTAAGATGATTCTTTCTAGCCAATCAGGTAGAAACATTGCATCTTTAAGCTCAATTATATCTGCTGGATAATCAACAGCTGATTGGGGTTGTTTCCTAGAAAATGAGGCATGAGGGAAAAAGATGTGCACCACTAAGGATGAGGAAAATAAGAGCGGAAGGATTAGCCCGGATGTAATTACAATGTAACTATATTAAAAACCAGAATATTTAGGGGAGAGATATTACCGAACCAGAGGCCTAATTTTCTAATTTCTTAACAGCATCATCCACATCGAAGTTGCAATTCACATTGAACTCTTTTTTTATAAGTTCTTGGCAGCTATGCGGATAATATCCTACAACACAAAATAAGTGTTCAGGCTTTAAGTATTAAGATTCCCTCGTCTCACATTGCAAAATCTTCGAGATACGCTTACGGTAATGATGTTGGAGCGACAAGAAGACACACCTTGATCAAAATAGAAGTTCTGGCTCGCATGCATGAGAGAGGGAAAAAGTACCAACTCACAAGTACAATCTCCATATCTGCCATTGGAATGTTCTTGAAATGCTTCGAGATATATTCCCCTATCCATATCTGCTTCGTCGCTTGCTTTGTAAATTCACATTCTTGTTTTATGTTTGTAGACAACCAGGAAACTTCCAAATGCCTCAGTCTAGCAAAGGATAGTCTCTCCTTCAATATACAAGAAAATATTATTTCACAGTATGATGTGATGAGTACATAATCTACTCAATCTTTAGAGACAAAACATGCACATTTTGTCTACAATAACACCTGAGTCCAGAAACATAATATATACCTGTAAATAACAATTATCCTCTCAAAGGTAGGTTCTTGGATAGTGTTCTTGCTGAGCAGATTAGAAATACTGGTGGCATGCAAATGAAGAATAACATCAGCTACAAAAGGTTGGGGCATCGTGCATGCAAAGCCGGGGAAGAAAGACAGCAACGAAAAAGGTATTTATCTCCTCAGTCTAAGCCTCCATTGAACTATAAATGGATAGGGCCACCAAGTTGTTAAGAAAGTAGCTCCAAGCACTTGATACATTCGACTATCAGACAAAATAAAACCGCCTACCAATGAACTACTAATGTTACTGGAACTAGTAGCGACCTACCTTGTGGGTTTTAACCATAAGATAATTCAAGCTAAATAAGATATTAAAGCTACCTATCACGTCCACGCGATGAGACAATCCCCTCCCTCCCTCCCTCTCTCAATGAGATGATTTTAAGCTACTTATCATGTTCACCAATGAGACAATCTCACTTCTCAGAAAATGTGAACTCTCTCTCTCTCATAATTTGAGATCAACTAAAAAAGCACAAGGAACTCAAAGCAAACTGTCAAGTTTGAGTACGTAATCGATGTCACATTATTTAAAGTTAATGCATGCTTAGTGTGGTTCATTTATGCATTCACGGTTTCTTAAGGTGAACAAAAATTATGAAAACAAGAATCGAAGCTACATTCTAAAGATAGATTCAAACTAGACTACAAATACAAAGGAGAGAAGACGTTCAATCGCCGCAATGATACGGAAAATTCGATATTCACAATTTTCCAGCGTGCAACAATGTCAAAGACAAAGAAAGTCCAATTTCTGATTCTTTTATTACAATTGACAATGTAAACAAATTCAATGCAACCAATAGAATTGCCCTAATCTTTGTCTAATGGAAGCTTTCTTCCTCCTAATGGGGAAAAGAGCGGATAACGAGAGGAAAAGAGGGCCCGCGGACGAAAGCCGAAACATGAAAAGAGAGGCGAGAAGGGAAGGATTGATCGAACCTCGTGAGGAATAGCGGGGAAGTTCCGAGAAGGCCACGAACCAACGCCGACGCGGCGGATTGAATAATGACGGAGATGGGCGACGGCGGCTGGAGTTGCGGAATCGAGAGCGGAAGGGGACGCGGACGAAGATGGACGATGGACGATGGAGATGGGCGACGGCGACTGGGGACGCGGACGGAGGAGGCGGGCCCGACGGGACGACCGGAGCAAATTGGCCAGTCTGAGGACGGCGACGGCGTCGGAATCGACGGCAAGGATGAACAGCTTCGGCGTCGCTAGGGTTTTTGGTTTGAGGTGAGGAGATGGAATGGGAAAGCAAGGGTAGCGAGGAGAGAAGGAGTCGACGTGTCCATTGAAGGAAGAAGGATGTATAAAAGAAAGAAATAATTTCTATTTCAGAAATTAGCTTCTGATTTATCTTTCAAAATAATTTCTAAAATAGAAATCCGTTTCAAAAATAGAGAAATTAATTTGCATTACCAAATGGATTACTGTTCTAAATCTATTTTAGGAAATTGAGAAATTGAGAAATAAAAATTTCGTCGGATCATATACCCTTTTTTGGCTACTAACACCCTGACGTGGCACCGCACCGTTAAAATTAGAAACAGTGGAGAGAAATCGGCGTATTGCATTATTACATTTCACTTAATATAATATGAGATGGTGTAGGAAAGAAAGCTGGTTTACATCGGTTCGGGAAAAGAGGACTAAAAAAGTGACAGGAAACAGCACACGCATACATACAGTCGATCGAAGAACGAGGATTCCTTTCCTAAGCTTACACAGCGGACCGCCAAGTTCTACGGCAAAGTTGGGAGAAAATCGCCCTCGGGGAGATTTAGATATTCATGTATATTGAAACCCGTGGAGTCGGAATCCACTCCCGAACTTTCGCCATCGGCAGCTGAGTCGCTGCTATCCACAACATGGTCGGGCCTGACGAAGAGATTATAATGAGCTTCAGGTGCAATGGCTCTGAAATCATCTATCAAGGGAAAAATCTCGTGGACTTCAAAATCCTTCAACTTCCTGAGCAGGCGGATCACAGCTTCCAGGTAGTTCATGACCAGGGAGGCGCTGTCCTCCTTTGTCAGGCAAGATTCACACTCTCTCTCGACCTCAGCACTCATTGGCGACTTCATGCCGTACTCGTGACAGAGGTACGTCGAGAACACCTCCTCAATCGAGGGCCAGCCGAAAGACTTGAGGTTGCCAGCAGGGGAGAACGTAATGACAGCGACAGGAGTGCCGGTATCTTTGCTGAGCTCAGAGGCTTTTTTGAGGAGGCAGTTGCTCCTACTCGAGAACTTGTTGCTGCACCTTTTCCGGTCAAGAGATGATCCTGTCTGCATGTTTCTTCTAGAGAGAGAGCGAACGGGTTGTAGGAAAGATGGGTCGTTCTCAGAACTCACAAACTTTTTGAGCAGGCGGACCACAGCGTCCAGGTAATTCATGATCCAGGAGGCACAGCCCTCCTTCGTCAGGCAAGATTCACACTCTCTCTCGGCGTCGGCACTCATTGGCGGCTTCACGCCGTACTTGTGACAGATGTACGTCGAGAATACCTGTTCCATCGAGGGGCTTTCGAAAGCCTTGAGCTTCCCACCAGGGGAGAACATAATGACGGCGACAGGAGCGTAGGTGAATTTGCTGAGCTCAGAGGCTTTAGTAATGATGCACCTGTGCCTCTTCGAGAACGTGTTGCTGCACCAATTCCGATCGTGGATCTTTTCGGTTTCTTTTGGCAGGGGTTGAACACTTTGCCGTGGTTTTCTTGGAGGGCGAGAGGAAGATGAACCTGTATGCATGGTCGTCATGTTTCTTCGGAAGAGAGAGAGTTGAGGGGGCTGGAGAAAAGAAGAGGGTGCAGTTTTGGGATACCCAAACAAGCTCGAGAGAGTCCATTATTTATAGTGGTTCTCCCATGATGGGGTGTGTCCAAGGGACACCATCTGCACCAACGTCATGTGTGTTTTAAGGAGTAGCTTTTGAAAACATGCGAGAAATAATAACACTATAGTCATCAATATGATGCATGAAGCAGACGAAGATATCAACAGACTGTAAAATGAAAATATGATGCAGTTCAAATAAAAAAATATCATCCCACTTGGAGAAAAACCTAGAGAATTAATCTACATCGGTCAAGGTCGGATTTGCTGTGGTAATTGTGGAATTAGGGCGTAAAAAAATTTAGTACGATTCCAAGTTTCTGTGCTTTCCTTTCTTGTTGATCCATGGAGAGACGACTTTTCACTCGTCACTGTGATGCTCTTGCCCGAGTGGACCGCAGCGTTTAATGAAGAGATTTGCTGTTGTCGGATATGCTTTTTAAAAGAGCGTACTTTTTCCCTTCCGTTAAGCCCTGTAGCAGTCCTGTGATTTCGGATGATAATCATGGTGATTGCTTGACTCTTTCTTGCAAGCCACGTGCACTGGGCTAGCGCTTTTTGGCTATGAACGCGGCACCTAAAACAAACAAGTTCAATATCATAAAAGAGCAAAGTCTAATGAAAAACTTAAAGAATTAATGCAGATTAATGCAGATTCAAGCCGATATAATGAAGGATTGATGCAGATTAACATGCTTCGGGCCGATGCAATGAAGGATCAATGTGGGTTAATCGAAACATGCTGGATTACTAAATTTATGATGGAAAATAGAATACAAGGCAAGGAATGTTGTCTCCTAAGGAAGATAGCAACCTACTCTCGTTTGCCTTCTTCCTCTTCTTATGTTGTAGTCTATTAACATGCTTCGGGCCGATGCATCTCTAGAGTAAATATTGCCCCATTAGAAGGAAAATTTGTCGAGCTAGAAAATTGATCTATATCAGTCACGGTTTGTGCTAGTGGTGGTTCTAGAGTTGGACATCGAAAATTAGGTAGTTCTAGTTTTTCGTCTTTTCCACCGATCGTGGTCCATATTGGTCGTAACTCTGAAGTTGGACACTGAAAATTTTGGGGCAATTCTGATCTCTCGTCCTTTCAAGTTGACCCATGTACATCATCAAATTGGATGCTCGAACTTTTTGTTTGTGTTAATTAAACACTCCGTCTTTCATGATTTGTTTTACCATAAGCACCCAA
Organism: Eucalyptus pumila; assembly: GCA_016097595.1. Classification (NCBI taxonomy): domain Eukaryota; kingdom Viridiplantae; phylum Streptophyta; class Magnoliopsida; order Myrtales; family Myrtaceae; genus Eucalyptus; species Eucalyptus pumila. The sequence goes on from CM027847.1 coordinate 4,499,719, forward strand.
CATGGCAACCAAAAATTAAGAAATTGCCATTCCCTTTCGGCTAAAAATAATCAAAGATTATCACACATACATGACTCACTAGAATTTAACATTTTTATCATAATATGATTCAGTGCGTTTCTTTTGAATCAAGAATTTCAATTTAGAGAATACAGAGTCATTTCCCTATGCAAGTTTTGGTTTTTTTCAGGGTATTGATTTTGGGCACGTCCAAAATTAAGGTTTGAGGAACTTTTGTTCTTGAATGTAAGCGTTGTGCAATGCCGGCTTTGATAAAATAATCAAGAATGCAAAAGAATAAAGATATTTTTAATAACATGAAAAGTCTTAAATTGATATATCTCTAATAAATTTACTCCACATTAATATTTTATCATAAAAAAATTCTGGACAAATTTACTCTTCGTTTATTTTTATTAAATTACATTATATCATGAAAAATCATAAATTAGTACACTTATAACAAATGAATTATGAAATCACAAATTAGTACATACGTTAACGATCACGTATTATCTAACTAACATAAAGTAAATTGAACATCTTCTGAAAATTGAAAACACAAGGTCTTGGGATTCAAGCACAAACATTTGGCTTAATGAAAGAATACCAAACCTTAGATGAATGTGTCGGATTTCTAGTTGAAAAAATCATAAAAAAATCTACTTTTTGTCACCTTATCTTCGTTATTTCCTTGACCGGGTTCCTATACTTTCTACTTCTCTACTAGTAGTTAAACACAATGTATAATTGAATTTCTCCGACTCAAAATTAATATGGTCAAATTCGACTAGGTCACCCCCGAAATAAGACGAAAATTTTATACGAACACCAACACAAGTTTTAGACGGTGATTGGATTAACTTTGTTTTATTTGTCTTTTATGCTTCCACCGTCCTTTATTCATGGTTGCCATAAAGGTTGCGCAATTGAACTAGATCACTTTGAAAATTGATCCGGTTTCAGTTTCCTATTGGAAATTGGTTCAATTTTTAGTTCCAAATTTTTGGAATTAGTGAGAAATAGTTCGATTCTTGCTTTCAAGTGAAGAATCACCTAGAACCGATTATCAATTTAATAAAGCTTAAAAACCATAACTTTTCTATTGACATCCTTTTCTCTTTCTCTCTATTTCTTTGCTCTGTTTAACTTCACTTAGAATTCATAACACACGCTCTCTCTCTCTCCCCTCTTTGCTCACTTGCGGCTTGCCCTCGCTTGTTCCTAATTCGTCTGCACTTCCTTGCCTTGCTTTCATATCTTACTATGAACCATTTTATTGCTTATTTATTTCATCATAAAAAACGAAACTAAAGAAAGGAACAAAATGAATAATGGATTCCTAGATAAATCATGAAATTAGACCGGTAGAAAAAATTATAAGTTCTAAGGTAAATATGATAGGTCCTAAATTCAAAAAACTGATAATCAATTTAATATAATAAATTAAAAAATTATAAGTTCTAGAATCTATTCACCTGAAACAACTGCCCAAGTTGATGTCCTGGGTCTCTTCTATTGAGTTGGATTTGGACGAATTCCATGTAAAATGGATTTGATTGGACATTTTGTGTAAATAATAGGTTTTAATTAAAATAAGTTCAAAATATAGGGACTCCATTACAATAGTAATAAAAAAATAGAATTTTCCGTTAAAATAATTTAAAAAGCACTGTAGCTTCTCAATTGAGCTCGCTGCGCATCTTGAACGGCGGCGAGGAAATCGGGGCGGCGGTTCGCGGCGGAGAGCGCCGCCGGGAGCTCGGTACCCACGTACAGCTGAACCTGCAGCAGGCCATCATCGCGCAAAGCGAGCTCAGACCAGAAGAAAAGGGAGCCCCATCATCCTCTTTTGACCAGATGAGGCCGCGGCTGCAATTGCTGGCGTTTCGCCAAACGGGGCGCCGCTGTTTCTCCGGAAGACTCGGCGGCGACTCCTCCGGTCCGAACCCACGATTCCTTTCGCCGTCCCAGGACGGGAAGCTGGTTTCCCTAGCGAATCTCTTCCAAAGGTACGGCCTTTCTCCGTCCCAGTCGCCTGATTTCCTCGCGAAGAACCGGTTCTTGCTCGATGCCAGCTTGCACGACACCGAAAGATCACTGAGCATTTTGTCCTCCTCAAGATACCCAATGAATTGGTGGTCTCCGCGATGGGTCGGTGTCCCGGGTTTTGGAACATGAGTTCCTGAGGAAATGGGAGGTGGTGTTTCGGGAGTTTGGCTTTGGTGTTTCCCTGCTGGCATTATAAGTACCCTCCAGTTTTCTAGGAAACTCAATGTCGCTCCGGAGAGGTTCAGTAGTCTATTCAAGGTTTTGAAGGGTTTAGGAGTTCGGGATTACACTTATTGCAGGATATTGGAGGAGTTTCCTGGAGTTATTGCAATGGGGGAGAGTGAAATTTGGGGAAAGTTGAGTTCTTTGAGGAATCCCGGCATACCAAAAGCTGCGGTGGACAGTGTGTTTCGCACTTTTCCTGGCATTTTGGGATTGAGTGTGGAGGGTCGATTGAAGCCACTGATTCTTGAGTTTAGGCATTTAGGTTTTGATAAAAGTGTGGCTCGGGACGAGATTCTTAGAGAGCCCAGAGTTCGGCATGGAACTTGGGGAACTCTCGCGTTGCTTGGAACTGCTACGGACTTTAAATGCCGAGATATGATTAAAGAAAAAGATTTTAAGGGGGAGGTGAATTCAAAGCTGGGTTCGGAAGTGAAATTGAGACTCAACTGCTTTGCAGGCATGGTTTGATTCGCAGAGATGCTTTCAAAGTGTTGTGGAAAGAGCCGAGGTTGATTGTATATCAGATAGGGGAGATTGAGAGGAAGATTGATTTCTTGTTGAACGATATGAACTACAAAGTGGAGTGTCTAGTCAAGGTGCCTGAGTATTTAGGTGTGAATTTTGAAAAACAAATCCTTCCTCAATACGATGTGATCAAGTACTTAAGATCCATTGGGGGACTGGGCGATCCAGTAGTCTTGCAAAATTTGATAAAGCCTAGCACGCTAAAATTTTACAACTTATATGTCAAGCCATATCCAGAGTGCGAAAAGATTTACAGATGTGAAGCAGATGAAGCTGAGAAGCAGCATCTGGTGGGACTGTGGAAGCTCTTTGAACCACCAAAGTATCCCCAGTCCAAGGATGATGCCAAAAACATAAGGTCCTTTATGGAGTGGGGTGGTTAGGATGGGACAGTTGTAGCGTCTCATCCATTATTGTACTTCAAACTGAGGATTGTGAATGGTTCACATCTATTTGAAACATCTACAGGTATGAAAATCAACTTTACACAGGACACAGCGTGTGTGGCATCTTCTGAAGTCAGAACCAGTTCTTTAGAACCTCGATCTAACCAGAGTAGGAATTGGCACGTGGATGTTACATCTCTAGGTACTGCAGGAGCATGGTCATTTCTAATCGGGGTTCAGCACTCAATCGTTGCATCTCTAGGAAATACATCATCACCATGTATCAGTTTGTTCTTGCCAATGCGGAGGAGACATTGAACAAGACACATTCTGTCCTTCCTTATTCTGGTCAAGTTGTTTATATACTGCTTTTCTGGAAAACTATGTGAAACTTATAAAATGAGTCAAAAGTCATTATGTAACACGATATTGATGACATTTATGCAGATGGATTGTGAAAAAAAAAATTGATTTTCTTGTTTAAATCCATGGCATTTATTTCATAGTTATGTTTAGCCCTAAACTCTTGCCCTTTGTTTTGCAATTTATTACCTTGTCAAATTTTGTCTCATGGAGCTGCTCCTTGTTTACTTTACCTTACCAATTGTCATAAGCTGGCATTGCTCCCGTAGCGAAGTTTATTCTCGTAAAATCTGTTGGTGAGGATGTCAATTCTGTTGCAGGTATGAAGCCTTTCAGAAAAAAATTTAACATGCCTGGTCCTGAAACTGTTTCTTTAGTTGGAACTATTAGACTAGATATGTTAGTTTTTATACATTTCTGATGAAGTTGTTTGTGATATTTTTGTGTATCACAGCTTACATATCTGTATCTTTACTTCTATAAAACAGTATTCAGTGGACAAACTCTCTTGTTATTATTGTTTCTAAGTTCACTATATTCTTGATGTTTTTCTTGCAATTGTATTGAGTATCGAGGTATCAAGAAAATAACCAAAGAAGTATATGCAAATCACGAAATGCGATGAATTTATTACTGTTCAGCAAGTGTATTATAGATGATAGATATCAATAGGCGCAGCTCCTGAGACTCATGTAGGAGTAGCTTTGCATGTGGTCTAGTGTTGTGTCCTTTCTCCAAGCAGGATAGACTGATTGAATAATTCTTGCAAGTGACAATGTGAGCTTAATAACGGCAGGATTTTTCTTTATATTGCTTTTCGTCATTTGCAGCTTTATTTTCTAACTTTTGATGGCCCGTATACACCTATGACTGCTGTCAGCCTGATTAAATGTCCATAAGTGCAATGTGCCCTGGAGACAGGAATCTTTAATCTACTACATAATTAGATTGGACTATATAGGCTTTTTCCTCAAATAAAGATAATTTGTTGAATATTCTCTCTGCTTAGACCTGACAGACCTGATCCAGTTGTTTAGTCTGCTTAATC
>CM027847.1:5224417-5226917 GCA_016097595.1 Eucalyptus pumila
GAAATCAAGATATTGGAATTGGACTTGTCAATCGATTCATAACCTTTCGAACACAACCAATATCTATTCGAACCCCCTTTACTTGTAGGAGTACATCTTGGATCTGTCGATTATGTTATGGTAGGGTCCTACTCATGGCGACCTGGTCGAATTGGGAGAAGCTGTAGGTATTATTGCGGGTCAATCTATTGGAGAACCAGGGACTCAACTAACATTAAGAACTTTTCATACCGGCGGAGTATTCACAGGTGGTACTGCCGAACATGTACGAGCCCCCTCTAATGGAAAAATCAAATTCAATGACGATTTGGTTCATCCCACACGTACGCGTCATGGGCATCCTGCCTTTTCTATGTTCTATAGACTTGTATGTAACTATTGAGAGTGAAGATATTCTACATAACGTGACTATTCCACCAAAAAGTTTTCTTTTGGTTCAAAATAATCAATATGTAGAATCAGAACAAATGATTGCTGAAATTCGCGCGGGAACATACACTTTCAATTTGAAAGAGAGGGTTCGAAAACATATTTATTCTGAATCAGAGGAGAAATGCACTGGAGCACCGATGTGTACCATGCACCTGAATTCCCCATATAGTAATGTCCATCTTTTACCAAAAACAAGCCATTTATGGATATTATCAGGGGGTTCGTGCAGATCCAGTAGAGTCCCTTTTCACTCTACAAGGATCAAGACCAAATGAATCTTCGTTCGACAGAAGAGAACGAAGATATATTTCGAGTCTCTCAGTGAATAATGATCAAATGAGATACGAATTATGTAGTTCTGATTTTTTCTGGTAAAAAAAAAGAAGATAGGATTCCTGATTATTCAGAACTTAATCGAATCATATCTATTGTTCATTGTAATCTCAAATATCCTACTACTTTCGACGAGAATTCTGATTTATTGGCAAAAGGCGAAAGAAATCGATTTCTTATTCCACTACAATCGATTCAAGAACGAAGAAAGAACTAATGCCCCATTCAGGTATCTCGATTGAACTACCGATAAATGGAATTTTACGTAGAAATAGTATTCTTGCTTATTTCGACGATCCTCGATACAGAAGAAAGAGTTCGGAATTATTAAATATGGGACTCTAGGGGTTCATTCAGTCGTTAAAGAGGATTTGATTGAGTATCGAGGAATCAAAGAATTTAAGCAAAAATGCCAAATGAAACTAGATCCATTTTTTCATTCCCGAAGAAGTGCATATTTTCCTGAATCTTCTTCGATAATGGTACCCGGAACAATAGTCTGATTGGAGTAGATACACGAATCGCTTTAAATACAAGAAGCCGAGTGGGCGGATTAGTCCGAGTGGAGAGAAAAAAAAAGGATTGAACTGAAATTTACAGAAATGGCAAACCAATTCGGGGAATTTCTGATACAAGTATTCAATTAGTTCGGACTTGTTTAATTTTGAATTGGGACCAAGACAAAAAAGTTCTTCTATCGAAGAGGCTCATACTTCCTTTGTTGAAGTAAGTACAAATGGTCTGATTCGAGATTTCCTAAGAATTGACTTAGTGAAATTCCCTATTTCGTATCTCAGAAAAAGGAATGATCCCTCAGGCTCAGGATTGATCTCAGATTCAGATAATGTGTCAGATCACACCAATAGCAATCCCTTTTATTCCAAGACAAAAATTCAACAATTACTTAGCCAAAATCAAGGAACTATTCGCACGTTGTTAAATAAAAATAAGGAATGTCCATCTTTGATAATTTTGTCATCATCTAATTGTTTCCGAATGGGTCCATTCAACGCTGGAAAATATCACAATGTGATAAAAGAATCAATTAAAAAAGATCCTATAATTAAAATTAGGAATTCGATTGGCCCTTTAGGAACAGTCCTTCAATTTGTGAATTTTTATTCATTTTACTATTTAATAACTCATAATCCTATTTTGGTAACTAAATATTTGCAACTTGAAAATTTAAAACAGACTTTTCAAGTAATTAACTATTATTTAATGGATGAAAATGGGAGAATTTTGAATCCCGATTCATGCAGTAACATCGTTTTGAATTCATTCAATTTGAATTGGTATTTTCTCCATCATAATTATTATCATAATTATTTTGAAGAAAGATCCACAATAATTAGTCTTGGACAGTTTATTTGTGAAAATGTATGTATATCCAAAAACGGACCCCATCTCAAATCGGGTCAAGTTTTGATTGTTCAAGTTGACTCTGTAGTAATAAGATCCGCCAAGCCTTATTTGGCCACTCCAGGAGCAACTGTTCATGGTCATTATGGAGAAATCCTTTACGAAGGAGATACATTAGTTACATTTATATATGAAAAATCGAGATCCGGTGATATAACGCAGGGTCTTCCAAAAGTGGAACAAGTGTTAGAAGTGCGTTCAATTGATTCAATATCGATGAACCTAGAAAAAAGAATTGAGGGTTGGAACGAGCATATAAAAAAATTCTTGGAATTCCTTGGGGATTCTTGATTGGGGCTGAACTAACTATAGT
>CM027847.1:5236917-5238881 GCA_016097595.1 Eucalyptus pumila
GAGGGTTCATGTTCATGCTGTAAGACTTATGATCTTATCCATTGTTTCCATTTTTTTTTTCGAATAAATCATGTCTAGGACAGTATTAAGATCATCGAAAACTTACAGCAGCTTGCCAAACAAAGGCTAAGAGAAAAGAGGGGTATTACTGGCATAAAATCTACGATTGGATTCAAAAAAGCGTAGGCCTCAGGCAATTTGGCTGAGAAAAAACTAGCGAATAAAGGTGGAATGAAGACAGATACAGATCAAACTAAAGATATTAAGCATAACAAACATTTTTTCTTGGACTTGGAGATAATTGTATTTTGATTGAGTTATTGTTATTGATAATTGATATCCTTAAAAATGAAAAAAAAGGTAAAGGATACCAAAAAAATCCTTCTTTGAACTCCCAATCAAAAATCCTTCAATTCTCAAAAAAAGAATAGAAGAAATCATACTTTGTATGCAATATCTTAATTGAATTATATGTAATGATCAATAAATTCAGCTTCCTTGTATATCTACACGTGTCAAAACCCTAGGAACAATAGAGTCCATAGATATTTATTTTCGATTGGAATTGACGAACAACCAAAAACAATACTACTCTTTAGTAGTATTGAATAGAAATGAAATGGGGCGTGGCAAGTGGTAAGGCAACGGGTTTTGGTCCCGCTATTCGGAGGTTCGAATCCCTTCCGTCCCAGGGAATACCTATTCTATATATAGATAGAAACATAGATAGAAATATCTATTATCACAATAGAAAGGTTTTCTTTTTGAACTACCTTCTCTACTCTTTAGAGAGTTAAATATTGGATATTATGTGATTCTTGTTTCTGATTTTTAATGATTCTGTTGTCTTCTTTAAATCCTATTTTTTCACAAAATTAAATTCAACTAAGATACATATAGATGAAACTGAATCGAGTTGTGATCTAGGAATCTAGATTCGAAGAATTGGAAATAAAGAAAAAAGGGGTTGCAAAAGAGGTTGAATGCGCTTTTCATCGCATGTCTCAATCCCTTTGAAATATTGAATATTCATATTGAAGTTTAAGTTAGTTACTTCGAAAAGCCTTACGTCCCATATAATAAGAATTAATTAACAATGTAGAATATGAATTTAACTAGCTGTGCTTGTACAAATTGGAAAATTGGTTAAGAAATAATCAAGTTACATACATATAACGTATCTATTTTCTTTGAACCTCATTTTTAGGTATTTCATTTTCGTATTTGATTTGGTTCGCATATATAATTGTAAATATATGTAATAATATATACAGGGGTAATTCATACATCCTATATTCTATTCCCCTTGCTTTAAATAAAAATTATTGAACGAACCCCCACCAGTCAAAGAAACTACGCGTAAAATGACGAAATGTATGTGTGTCGTTCTATTTCAGTGATAACGTTTTTGGTTTTTTGAAAAAGATTTTGGATCCGTTAATTTGAAATATTCTATATTGAATATTCATAATTCATTCCAATGACAATTGTTCAGTCTATCTGATAGAGGGAATTCTTTTTTTTATGATTTTCTTTTCAGTATGAAATGAAAGAAAAAGAGCCTAAATCTTCCTTTACATCAACTTTTTTTATTCACTCCACGAAAAAAGAAATAAATTTCTTTTCTATCTATCTATATTTTTTAATCACTGAGGGTTTAATTCAAAGATGAATTATTTATGAAGTGATAAATGCAATCTTTAAGAGAAACTTTATTCAAATAGTGATATCCAGGTAGGTTTTCAATTCAATAACTATTTGAATTGAATGATTTCTTATGAGTATTTGATATTCGAAGAGTCTAAGATTGTTGAATATATCCTCTCCAGTTATTTGAAGATGCAATGTAGATTCAATACAAAGAACTTTTTCTTCATAATATTTAGAAATTAATAAATAAAAGAAAAATATTGCATTCATCCAATAAAAAGAAAATCGAGAAGTTAAATTGAATTCTTAAGACT